>JAECUM010008876.1:0-23920 GCA_016617855.1 Megalonaias nervosa
GGCTTTTGCCACTTGCGCATGGTATGGTGGTTATTCTGGAGGCTATTCTGGTGGATACTCAGGTGGCTACTCTCGTGGCTGGGTCCCATATGGTGGACGAGGATTTAGATACGGAGGTGGCTTTGGTCACGGATACAAGCCGTGGGGCTGGGGTTATTGGGGTCAAGGATTCCCATTGCAAGGAGGTTATGGTGGTTTTGGATATGGCTTTTTTGGATACTCTAAGTTTCATCCACACAAATACTATGGTTAGTATTATCTAGAAATCAAGGAGAAACGGGCGGTCTTTACATGCGTACGCATTGTAAACATGCATGATTGATTTCATCCTGTAACTGTCGTGACGTTTGCTAAACATCACTTTCACCCAAAGTGTCCTCCTAGTCTTGCGGTGTAGGGGCTATTTGCAGTAGAAGAATTAATGTATTTATTGGATAGATAATGATCGCTACCAGCCGATAATCTATAGTAGCAATGCAAAGTATCCAAAATGAAAATCACGCTTAGTAAAGTTAATGTTCTAAGTCATGTCAAATTTCAACTTCTCATTCCTGCTCTTCTTCTTCTCGTCCGCCAGTTTCATTCTCCTGATATTTATATTTCCATAACGGTAATTTATTGTTATTATTATTATTATTATTATTATTATTATTATTATTATTATTATTATTATTATTAATATTATTATTTTTAGTAGTAGTAGTAGTAGTAGTAGCAGTAGTAGTAGTAGTAGTAGTAGTAGTAGTACTAGTAGTAGTAGTAGTAGTAGTAGTAGTAGTATGATTATTATGATTATTATTATTATTAGTATTAGTATTATTATTATTATTATTATTATTATTATTATTATTATTATTATTATTATTATTATTATATTGCAGGCAGGAAGTACTAAGCATCTTTGAGACCAAAGTTGGTCCAATGAATTCGGAAGCGTTCTGAGTTTTAATAATGAAGTTTTATTTACTTTTGTCTTGCAAATCAATAAAATATGATGCATTTTTCCATGTGTCGTTCGTTATACTGTCAGTGTTTCCATTCAGTGGAACAGATGTATATTTTCTATGCAAAATTTACCTTTATGTATAACCAACAAATCAAAGATATTTTTATTAGCAGATTTACAAACTGACTATGAAATGGAAATCCCATTTCACCCTGAAACGGTCTAGAGTGCATATTTACTCATTTTAAACCTATTACTCTCAAGACAAAAGCATACCAATTCTGTAAAGTAGCGCGCCATTACTACCTAAGATTAACTAAATTAATACATTAGTGGTATATCAATCACAGCTACAAATAAATTTACACCGCGGCTGACATATTTTCTCCATAAAGCCTAATGTTCACTTACTTGATATAATACAAAATACAATCTTGACATAAATCCTTTCTTAAACAGTTATGTAATGAAATGTAGACATAATGGTCTTAGGTATATAATATGTGATGTAATACATTTTTATCCCTACTCATTTGAAAGCAAAGTAGCATTTTGTAATAGCCTGCGACTGTGGCAATGTGCGTCCTTCCTTCATTTTCTGTCCTTATCACGGCTATTGACCTGCTGAATGGATTTAGCAAGTATTGCAGCTATTTTGTTTCTGTGTTAAACATGTGCAAGTAAGGTGTTATCCTTTCTATATCCCAAGCAGCCCAAAGAAGATTAAATCTAAAATAATTGCAATGACTGTGACATCTTCGAATATTTTAAAATTAGTGAACCTTTAGAGTATGTCATTTAAGAGGTTTCAAGACGTGAAATATAAGTAGTTCTATATGCTTCTCGGGGGTAAAACGGGTATTAATATTTTACACAGTTCTACACGGAGAAGCAATTTGAGAATCATGTGGAATTCTCTCCTTAAATTATAGGCGTTTAACATGTACATTGTATTATGTGGTCAAAAGATTTATAGAAATAAAAGATTTGTATATGGTCAAATATTGACTCTTGGAATATTTACAAAGGGTTGAAAGTTCATTGGGACAAAACAAAATGTAATGTTAAAAGATGTATCTGCAATTAGATACAAACTTGTGCAGTCAAAACCCCACATTACACGTAGTGTGCAGCGGCCAATATCCATTCACTACAATTTAATCGTTAATTTTGTACCATTCCCATGCCGTATGCAGTGACCAATAATCCGCACTCACTATGCAACACTCTATGTGTTGTGACCAACACTATATGATGTGACCAACACCTCGTTATCTCCTACGAACAGCACACATCATGCCATCAACACGCCGTCTGCAATGACCAATATACCGTTATTTACAATGACGGTCTTTGTTCGCTCCACCTTTGTTTGAATTTCTTCACTGTCACAGGTTTTTTCTCCTCTTCTTCCTCATTTTCTTCTCGTCGTCTTTTCTTCTCTGTCTTCTCTTTCTTAACTGGATTCTTCCTTTTTGGAAGGTACCACTTCTTCTTCCTGTTCGGAATCCCTCTCTGTCTTCTGTCTCCTGTTCCTGTTGTTTCTTAGGGCAGTCTGAAGACCAATGTCCTTTCTCTTGACGACAATAACAGGTATATTGACGTTTGTCTCTATTGACACTTGTCATGCTTTTTTGACGGTCTAGACATTCTGAAGACCAATGTCCTTTCTTCTGACAGATAGAGCAAGTATCTTGACTTTTGTCTCGAAAGGAGAGGGAGTAGTCCGTCGGCTTTGATGACGATTGATATGCGTTGGCTGTTCCATCTTTCTGGTCAAACTGAGAGTGAAATGAATACTTGGAGGGAAGATACTGGCCCTTTACATAAGCAAGACACTTGGAGGGAAGACACTGGCCTTACATTGATATATATGTATATAAGGTACCATGGCTATTAAAATGTTGTCATTTGACTTTTTGCTCTTAAGAGGAAATGATCGCATCATTTCGTGGAGAAAGGAAAAAAAAGGAAGAGGCAGAAAAGTGACGTATTTTCCTCACACAGTAGCTGAAGTCTCGGGTCAAATGAATGCTAGCGATTTCGAAGATGACATGAGTGAGCCCGAATCCAGACCCAGAGAATCTACACCAAACCAAAGTCCTTACCACAATTAAACCCTGAAAAGTGCTTCCACATTCGAGAGAAGGACAAACTGTCCGCTAGAAAATTTAGAACCACAGCCTACACGTGCACAGTGAAGTTTAAAGGTTTCTTGTCCGACGTACTGCTGGAGAAAGCAAAAGAGTTCATCATCTATGTTTGGGATTCTTTGTTAATCACACTCAAACAGCAATAGCAAGGCAAAGAAGACGATCGTTTGACACTTTCCATTATCACGGCGGCAGTCTGAAGTTCCCCGTTTGGACCTTGTTTAGCAGACAAGCAGAATTGAGACCTTCTAATGTCATCGACAAGATTCAACACGTGTATCAATCGAAAGACAAGTTTCACACCACCGGTGGAAAAGCGACATTGTACATGGCCCACGTTTCTCTTCCCCAAGAGTCGGGACGCAAAAAGGTGATATTTTTGGACGACTTTGGCAGCACCAATAAGAGCCTAGTCCGAATTAATAACCCTCAAGAAAAGATGTGTTAGGCAGGGCAATCGTGCTGGACGAACGTATGACGACAAGTACGACACGGCAGAATAGAAAAGAGCCTGCCAAACTATTCAAAAATCGAACCAAGCCAAAAAACAAAGAGACGCAGAACTCCTGTTACATCACGGGGAGACTTCAAAGACACACCCTGTGGCATTCCTGAAATGCAAAATTGCAAGACGTCTTGGCTCCGCGCTACACCTTAAAGTACACCCTCAATAAGTGTGCGGACCTTTGTTGCTTCGACGCAAATAATTCAAAGACGGAAAATGCATCACGTCTATCATACATATAAACATTTTGATGCCATCACCAGTATCGCCTAGTTTATGGGATACATTTATTACTGTGAGAAAAGTGACTATGGCGGTAACAATCGAGAGCAAGACAAACATTTTAGATCGAAATATGCGGGATGCTTGGCAACTGAACCATGTCTTGACGAAGGACAAGAACGAGTGCATTGCTCAGCTTGTCAGCGAACTTTTGTCAGCCCTACCTGTTACAAACAACATCTGAAGACGCAAGGTTCACAGTCGATAAGTGTTATTCAACGGTTGAGATTGGGACCTACTTGTGGACAAGTCATACTTACCAACAGCGCCAAGGCGCACGTATGTTCAGGAAAGAAACGACGCCCCATTTGTCTCCAAGTCGTGGACTTGGAACACGAATGCTACATTCAAAAATACCAACCCAAACAGGAGGAGAAGGAAGATGACAAGAAGAAACTGAACTTTATCCCTTTTGATTTCGAATGCATGCAAGAGACTGGCATTCACATTCTTAATTTCTGCGAGGATCATCGAATGCGCGAGAAGTGCAGCAAAAGATTCCTGGAAGACGTGAAAAAATCTTTCGGGGACCTAACACGCTAGCCGATTTCGCCCAATGGTTCTTAGACCAATCGACGAGAAGTGGAGCCAAGAGGACGCGGGATGATACGGAAATTTTCATCGCAATGCCACGGTGATGGCTCACAACTTCTCAGGACACGATGGACAGTTTCTTTCGAGATACTATACGAAACAATGTACCGAACGTCCTAAAGTGACTTTGAACGGAGCCAAAATCATTTCTATGAAAGTGGGAAAAGTGCATTTTAATGATTCGATGAATTACTTGGCCATGCCATTGAGTTGAATGCCTAAAACGTTTTGAATGACAGAAATGGCGAAAGGATATTTTCCGCACTTTTTCAATACCGAAGCCAATCAACACGCCGTTCTACCCCATTTCCCTGAGGCTCACTGCTACGACCCCGACAACATGCGCACCGAACAATGAGAAGCTTTCTATGCTTGGTACACCTCTCACGCCGTTTACCCCTTCTACTTTCAGGAAGAAATAGCAAAGTATTGTCGATCCGACGTGGACATTTTACCGCGTTGCTGTGGAAAAGTTCGAGAACTGTTCATGGAGCAGGGAGGGATGAATTATTTGAAAGTAACATGCGCTATTGCCAAAGCGTGTTCCTTAGTGTACTGCCAAAGATTCATGCCTGAAAACACCCTAGTTGTCATCCACCCCCATGCGACAAACTTTGTCAAACGTCAATACTAAATCAAAGCGTTACGCTGGTTACATAACTTGTGCGACAAGAAAGAGAAACGGATCCAATACACCCGCAACGGAGGAGGCAAAAAGATCATCGGAAGGTATTCGCTGGATGGCTGGGACTTAGAAAACCACAAGATCGTGTACGAGTTTAACGGTTGCTTATTTTACGGATGCCCCATCTGCTACCCTCAAAGTGACACTGAAAATCATATTTTACAACGTCCCATGGAAGACTTGTACTTGGCCACTTGTTAGCGGCGCTTGAAGTTAGAAGAGCAAGGATCCCAAGTGGTGGAAATGTGGGAACACGAGTACGATCACCGTTTGGAAACCGATCCCGAGTTTAAACGCATCGTGGAAAGTTACAAGCTGGTGGACCCTCTAAACCCACGGGAGAGTTTGTAAGGAAGACGGACTACACACACCTGTTTGCTGTACCATGCCGACGAGGAGAATGGAGAAGAAATAAAATACTTGGACGTGTGTCTGCTGTATCCTTACATGTGCAAATATTGTCAATTTTCCACAGGGTACCCACAATTGCTGACGGAACACATCGACGTGGTCAACATTCTACAATACAATGTGTTGATTAAATGTAAATCGCGCCTCCCACGGACTTGTACCATCCTATTTTTTCCACATCATTGATAATGAAAACTGATGTTTCCCTTGTGCCATACTTGTGCGGAAACGTGCAACCAAGACTAAAGTTGGCAGCACACCGAGGAAGAATTGACCTCGACAGGAACTTGGGTCAGACTGGAATTCTTTAAAAGTCTGGACCTGGGATACCGACTGTTAGAAGTGTGCAAAATTGACCACTTTCCCAAGACAGAACAGCACCACAAGGGTGACGAGATTCAGAAAGGCATTTTCGCAGACAACGTCGATGCCTTTTCTAAACTGAAACAAGAAGCCAGCGGCTATCCTTCCTGGTGCCAGACTCCCGAAGACCAAAAGAAATTCAAAGCAAAATACTTAGAGCAGGAAGGCATCACTTTAGAACATGCTCGCTTAAAATAGTACGAAGGTTTAAAACTACTAGGAGATCGTGTGCTGTATTTTGACTCGGACAGTCGCATCTACACCGATCGTCTGGGTCAACGTCACCCTGTCATCGAAGAAGACCATTTAGGAGCTTGGAAGAACGAGCACACCAACGACAAGATTCTAAGTTTTGCTAGTGGCGGTCCTACAATTACAGCTACGAATACCGGGACCAACAAGGAGAAGTGCACACGGTGTGTAAAGTTAAAAGATTGACTCTAAATCACTGCATCAGTGAAGTGGTGAACTTTGGGGAATTGAAAGAACCCTTGCAGTCTGGAAAGGATCAAGATTTCAAAGTGACTACGTATCAAAACCTTACAAGATTGCACTTTTAGCCACACGCCAAGTCGTCAGTCGACCTTTGGAAAAAGTGTATTAAATCGTGAGAAAGAAGCGAGTGAGACTACCCAACCACTTTACCTTACCGTGCGGACACACTGGTATAAAAAATGGTTTGAGGAGGATAGACACCAAGAAGAATAATGACCTTGACACAACAAGAATCGAGTGAGACCCACTAAAAACTCTAAGTTCAAACCATACTATTTTCCTCTCTTCTTCCCTGACTATTGTAATTGTGCCAGTCGATTGGAAACGTTTCAAAAATAGCCTACAGATAGGGAAGGATTACCTACTGCAAATGTTTTAACTATAACAGGATTTGTCAAATTGGGACCTGAGACTGGATTGGGATACGAAGTACAGTCTTTTAGTTGTGATCTTAGGATACGTATGGATCGATGTATCTATACAAATTCAACTAGTCTAGAACATACTCGATTGTCTCAGCACTGTCCTTACTTTTCTATGACCTTTCCACCCACCACGCTACAGTACATTTATGAGGGTACCTTTGAGAAGGTAGTACCGTTGTCCACTAAGAAAAAAAGGAAGACTTCCAAAACTAGCCATTAAAAAGGAAAGATGTACAAGCTCGAGACTTCATTACGACTAGTATAAAAGGGACAACGTCCGACACCCATTGTTCATTGTGACTACCAACACCAAGCGAGACAGATGAATACTTTTAAACAGACAACACCATTAAAGTTCACTGATTCTCAAGTTGAGTGCTGTGCTTTGCGATTTCAGGGATGCTGTAAGCTGTGACCTCACCGATTCAGTATCACATCATGGGAATTTTTCGATGACTGCTTCTACCATACCTACCATGAAAAGTGATGCTGTGCGTGTCAAACCTGATGGATGCCAATGCCACTCGTTATCATACACCTTATCACTTTGCTAGTTTTCATCAACCACGTGAAACCATGTGGCTACCACCCTAAGGATAGCATCCAGTCCTGAGCAAACTACAGTGGATTTCACCGTACCCTCATTGAAATGAACCTGTGAAAGAAGAATATTCGTTCCCTGTGCGGCTGTCTGAATACAGTAACTTTGAACGTCGATTCCAAACCTTCCGAGGAAAGTGGCCTAAATATCTGGGAGGACCTACCCCACGAAGAATTAGTTAGAGCCGACTTTATCTACTTGGGAGAAGGTGATAAAGTCAAGTACTTCAGTTGCGGTGTGTCACTTCACGAGTGGGAACAGAACGATTCCTTTTACCTGGAACATGATCGATGGTCTCCGCACTGTCAGTACCTATCTTTTGTGGGACGACCACAATAATCTCCGGATGGATAGTTTACAAGAGAACATTCGTGGTTTGCCTGTGGAGTTGAAAGAACGCACTTACCGAGAGTGTGTCAAAATCTAAGTCCACCGCAAAGAACAATTGCATCCGTGACGTCACCAATGTTGGCAACACTGGTACCTAAATGATATGAGGGGACTGATTCATGTGAAAGCGTTCTACTGGTCAGATATTGTGCAACTGAACGAGGACCAGAAGACTTTGGTTGCTACTCATCCTACTTCTTACAGGCTAGCTATACTAGAACGAATTTCCGGGGAAGACTTAGAGAATTACCAAAATATTTCACGCGGACAAATCGTGTTTCAAGAGGAAACGTATGTGCGACGTGTGGTGTATAGTTAGTGACTAAATATTTTGGATTCGCTACTAAGAAACGATCAGTTCTGTGCAAGTACATTTATTACCTCTGACAAATAGAGGTATAAAACCTTGCTGCCATGCCAAGACCTTTGTGATTAGCAATACAACGATTACCGTTGAAAGCAATCAATGACAGTATTCAGACTGTGGTGTAATAATGATGATAATAATGATAATAATAATAATAATAATAATAATAATAATAATAATAATAATAATAATAATAATAATAATAATAATAATAATAATAATGATAATAATAATAATAATAATAATGATGATGATAATAATAATAATAATAATAATAATAATAATAATAATAATAATAATCATGATAATAATAATAATAATGATAATAATAATAATAATAATAATAATAATAATAATAATAATAATAATAATAATAATAATAATAATAATAATTCTGAGGACTTTGTATAGCGCCTAATCTTTAGAAGCTCTAAGCTCTTTATAACATTTGACAACACTTAAAAAACATATATAATGATATGATTACAAAAATATAACAAACACCACGAACTTAGAAAACAGAAAACATTCTGTAAATATTTAAAGTAAGAAACATTATTTGGTCTTTAAGTCTGTTCTTGCAGTTGAAATAGGTGAGTTTTAAGAGCGCTCTTGAATGAGATCACTGTGTCTTTGTGTCTAAGTTCATTGGGCAATTCGTTCCACGTTGCTGGGCCCTGTTATGCATAAGAACATTGTCCATATGATTTCATTTTCATAGTGGGAATAATGAGAATACGAGTGTCAGAAGAGGAGCGTAAGTATCTTGCTGGTGTGTACACATGGGTGAGGTCAGATGGGTATGTTAGACTGGAGCCATTCAGTGAAACGAAGCACATAGAAAAAAGTAGTATTTAATTCTGGATCGAATGGATAGCCAGTGTAATGTGCAGAACAGTGGGGAGTCGTGCTCTGATCGTGGTACTCTAAGGATGATCCGAGAAGCTGTGTTTCGAACTTTATGAAGTTGCTGGAGTAGATATTTAGACAAACCAGACAGATTTGAGTTACAATAGTCCAGTCTTCAAAATACTATGGAACAGACAAGTGTTTTAGTGGCATCAACTGAAAGATACTTGCGAATGGAGCTGATGAGTCTCAGCCCCAGATATGCAACCTTGCATATGTTCATGGCATGTTGGTGCAATGAGAGAGTACTGTCAAGAGTAACACCTAGGTTTCGTACTGCCTGTGTGAATTTAATGCTGGTGTTGCTGATATTTATTGTCTGAGGTAAAGGATGTGAATGAGAAAGTCTTTGTGTTGTAATCAGAATGGCTTTAGTTTTATCATCATTCATCTGCAGCTTGTTACATGTCATCCATGATTTCACATCGGAAATGCACCTCTCTTCACTTTGGATGGTAGCTTCAACTTCAGTTGGGTGGCTAGATTTATATATTTGGGTGTCATCAGCATACAGTTCGTGAGACACTGGATGATGATCTATGACACTTGAGGGTGGCTGAGTGTATATAAAACAGAGAACAGGTCCAAGAACAGACCCCTGTGGATCAACTGGGCTGGAGTGTTTTCCATTTGCTAAAACAAGTTGTGTCCTGTTGACCAAATAGGACTTGAACCATTGTAAATCAGTATCGTGAATGCAAAATGCATGCTGGGGACGGTGAAGTAATATATCATGGTATATTGCGTCAAATGCTGTAGACAAGTCAAGGAGGGCAAGGACTGTAATCTTTGCGCTATTCAAAGCAAAGAGAAGGTCATTGACTGCATTCAGAAGATAAGTTTCAGTACTTTGGCAAGTGCGATATGCAGACTGTACATTGCTAAAAAGACTGTTTGAATTTAGATGAGATACAAGTTGGGATAGAACAACCTTTTCTAAGACTTTTGACATGAATGGGAGATTAGAAACTGCGCTGTAGTTCTGTAAATCGTCATGGTCGAGTGTTATTTTCTTCAGCAGAGGCTTTAAAATGACAGTTTTGAAAAGTGATGGGAATTCCCCGGATGAGAGAGATAGGTATTAATAACATCTGTTAGAGAAGGCAATATTGGATCTAAGCACTCAAGCAACAGTGATGTCGGAATCGAATCAAGTTCACATGACTTTGGTGCACTCTTCATCACAATTGTACGTACTAAATCCATAGGGATATTTTCCAATGCTGAAATTCTGCATCGCAACTGTATGGTGACGACGAGTCTATTGAAATTTTTTTGTCATTTTTATCTCTGATGGTTTGTACTTTGTCACGGAAGAAATTTGCAAACAGGTCCGGAAGGTCGACTAGAGTGAAGGTAGTTGGAAGTGGTGTACATTTGTTCCTTGACATTAGCTTGTTAGTAATCTCGAATAGCTCTTTGCAGTTGGAACTTTCCGTGATCTAAGTACTGTAGTGGGCTGATTTCACTGCATGGACTATGTTTGTGACATTCTTCTTAGCGGCATCATAGATTTGCTTGTGAATAGTGAGTCTGGTGGAAAGGCAAAGCCTTTCAGCTTGGTTGCTGCGGGATGTTTGTCAAGTCAAAGTGAAAGTTGAAATCTCCAAGAATAATCAGGTTGCCACGTATCGTATTTGCATAGTCCAGGAGATTCGGAAACTGATCCAAAAAGAGATTCAGTCATCTTGTTTTTTATACTAGGAGGAGGGCGGTAGAGGCAGAAAAAATCGACTGACCTTTGTTCCAGTTTGAGTATGGTTTGGAATATCAACTCTTTTGAGTAGCACTGTATCCAATAAATTTGGGTCGTTGTGTGGTGTGTATGTTAGTGACATGCTTTCTGGGATTTCGCTTACTAGCTGATTCCTTGTGGGCTCGGTACGATCTGTACTGTGAGGTACCAACAAAAACATGATGTTATATCTTTTAAATGATCACGAAAAATTAGTTCTGTTGAGGGACTTGCGCTTTCACCTGCACACTTTTCGACCTCAGTTTGCAGAAAAGTTTCTTTGTGAAATTTTACGAAGATGTGTGTATAGTTTGTGACTTACACTCTCACTGGAAAGATGTCCGTGAGTGGAAAAGTTTGGGTTTCGAGGCTTGGACAAACGAAGTGGCTTACATTGCCCAAGATTTGTGTTATTCATTCAAAGAAAAAAGTGGACTTAAAGTGTCCAGTGAAAAAAATAACTTTTAAACCTGTGTTAACTGCAGTGTCAGAAGAAGTCGACACCGAGGAAAACCACTCCATTCAGGGCAGGTCCGTCATTAACATGGACATTCCCGAACGGTCATTCCCGGAGGACCTCTGTGTGAGTGTGCCTACTGTAGAGAATATAAGAACATTACAAACTGTCCCTAGGACACCGCGCCTTTGGCACCAAAAAGTTTTGTGCCGTTACTTATTTATATTCCACTTTGATCGTTTTGATCTGTATTTTATCCATGTACTTAACCATTTGCTTTTTATCTTTCGTGTTGCATTTTAAAGTTTTTCTTTTTCAAATAAACGTGTCCTGAAAAAGTACAATAACTCATGCCTTGTCAGTCTTCGTGTCAAAAGTGGCATTCTCTGCAATATGACTACCACTGCTGTCTCTGCTTCCTCTTCTTCTACTTTCAAAGTCATCGACGAAAACTTAAATCCTGCGAGTTGTATTTTCGCCATCCCTTTAAAATGTTGATTGCTGGACCGAGCGGTTCAGGCAAAACCGAATTTGTCAAACGTTTGATCGAACATAAACATCATTTGATCGATCGTCCACCTCAGCGTATCGAGTGGTGTTACACTGAGTGGGAAACGGCGTACAGCCTCTTGTGAGAAAATCACGGCGATTCCATTGTGATTGTGGAAAGCATTCCTTGCGAAGACAACGGGATCGTGTCTGACCATAGTCAAACACATCTGGTCATCTTCGACGACATGTTAGGAGAAGACGAAGAAGAAATTAAATCTGTGGTTTGCGAGCAAAGGGCATCATCGTAATGCCAGTGTCATTTACATGACCCAAAATTTGTTTCAACAAAGTAAAGCCCATCGCACCATTAGTCTCAGTGCTCATTATGTGGTTTTGTTTAAAAGCCAAGAGATAAATCGCAAGAGCAAGTGTTAGCCAAACAGTTAGGAACACCTTGGCTGACACATGCGTACGACGATCCCACTCAAATCCCACGCGCCTATTTACGCGTTGTTTTAAAACCCACTACCCACGATTATTTGCGATTTCGTAACCATCTGTTTCACCACTGGTGCCAAGACGGAGGGCCTTTCGTGTACACGTCCCAATCTACTTAACAAAAACAAAATAAATCTATAAAAACTCAGACACTTTTCATTTGTCTCACATAGCGTCAACATGACGTCCCTTCAGTCTCATCTTTCCGTCATATTGATTCGTGACTTCTAAGGCATCATCCGCGAGAAAAAGCCACAATTACGTGCTCGTGTCTTAAAAGCCAATCTCAGAGAAGTCTGAAATCGCTTACGGTGACAGCACGTCAATTACGGCAAGGCATCATTCACAACCAGTATGAAACCAAACGCTTTCTTGAGAAAAACAAAGTAGCCTCGACATGGACACTCAAACCAAGAAAAGAATCATTTTGAAACCTGGAGGTTGCTGTTCTCCAGGATGTGTCATCATTCTTTCCCTTTTAATATGTGATTCCTTTGCCTCCAAAGTCCTCCCCAAGAAAAAAGCCACTTCCAGACCCAAAGGTACCCAGAAGAAGAAGAAAAAGAGCAGTGGTGTCAAAACCAGATCACAGCCACAAAAATGGCAAAGTCCCCAGAAAAAGAAAAAACCCCCCAAAACAGCTTTTACCATCAAAATAGGCACTTTGGCCAAGGTGCAACCTTACATCCCCAAACCACCATCTGCAGCGACGGTGATCACGTCTCCAGTAGCCTCAGGTTCTTCCACATCTCCGATGCTGGTGATGTCAGCCAAGCCAAATTTGATACCCATTCTTCCTAATTTGATGAACCATGCAAATCCGTGTCTCCAAGAACGTTTTCTCCAGCGGTGACACCCTCTTCCTCTTTTGCTGCAGTAGCAGCTGCTCATAAGGTACCTGCCCCCGAACTCAACGTCCAAGAGAGATCGGGCATGTTGCAGAGTTTATTGCATTTATCCAAGCAGAAACTGTCCCGATTTAGTCCATTGCAAACCAACCCACGACGCGCGATGCCTGTCATCAAGTTGATACGACGTACAGACAATCAATGGCGACTCATTCCAGTATAAAAAAGACCTGGGCAAACAATGGGGATCAGTTTTGTTGTGGTCCTGAACGTCCAAATGTATGCACTAAAAGAAATGCACACGACCACCATCGTCGTTCTCCTGTCCAAAATGGCAAAAGAGAAAAGAAAAGGACAGTTTCGTCATCCGAGAAAACTCTTAGTCAAGCATAGACGTCTACCCCTGTAAAGACGCAGTCGTCCAAAGAAAAAGTGGATCAACCAAAGGGGAGAATTTTTATGCCACTTTTGTTACCACAGATTCTCAATGGATGTAATCAATTACCACTAGCTCAATAATAAGATAAATGGATGAATGTCAAGCCATGGACTTCAGTGTTTTTTTTTTTTCTCTTGAGCCAAAAATGATATCCCCTAAAGGAAGTGCACACTACTCTCATGCCAAAAAAAGGAAAGAAAATTTAAGAACTGGCTCCTCGTTTTGCCAAAGATTGGGGCATGTTGTCTGTCCTGTCTAAAGCCCCTCAAACCCCCAAAACAGCTCATTCAAACTGCCTACAAAGACGTCATCGGTACCGTGAGCGAATGCTGTCTGAATGTCTTGAAAGGAACGATACCTTTGTCTAAACATCAGAAAGAATCCTTAGCCAAACATCGACACGTTCTTCGCCAAATGGTCCAAAACAAAATACCCATCCGTCAAAATAAAAAGATGTTGGTGTAACGTGGAAGAGTTTTACCATTTATAGGACCGATTGTCAAAGGAATAGCGAGATCCATGCTGGAAGTACTCCTGGGAGGTGTTTTACCGTTAGGTCCAAGATAAAAAGGGTCACATGGAGTCAAAAGATCCCAGACGTTACCTTTGGAATCTGATGGAAGGATAAAAACTGGCTTCTGTGTCTTACAAACGATGTGTGGAATTCCACCGATGGCAAGAATAACTGACCCCGAATTTACCTCCCAATCCTCATTGAACCGAGATGTCCCAGTTACAACACAAATTGCAGTCGTTAATGGATCGCAGTGATTTATCAGAAACGGAAAAATCGCTACGGTATGGTCAACTGTTGCAACGACTTCAACTCTTTCACCACAAAGTTTTAGACGAAACAGCTCTGACAACTCTGAATGATTTTAAGGCTCTGATAAAAAGTCTATCACGAAAACCACCCCCACCACCCCCATCAGTGACCAAGACAGAAGCAGCCCCAAAAAGTGTTTGTCATCCTCTTCGATGACAAACCGATAAAGGCACCAAATGTCTGATCCATGCTTTAAACAAAGAACTGAAGAAACGAGGCATTCGTTTTTCACCAGGGAGAATCCCGAAACCAAAGCAAGCATCGTGAAACGTTTTCAACGCATCTTGAAAGAACGCATGTGGAGATATTTTACGCATCAACACACCCTCAAGTACATCGCCGTCTTGCTGCACCTGATCCAAGTGTACATCCAATCTTACCATCGGAGCACCGAATATGCTCCCCCCCCAAGAAGTGACTTCTGACAAATAAGTGACCGTCTTTGAGCGCCTGTTGTGTACGTCCACTATTGTGAATATGAACAACCAATGTTTCTTAACATTACCCAGTGACAGATCCATGGATGAGTCCCCACAATACGGTATGTTATTTAACGGCTTAATTTCCTCAGGCCATCCAATTGGACCACGAAGCGTATTGCGAAGTAGCTTTGGTGGAAATGATTCACCCTGCACAAATCAAAAACATCAATGAAGAATTAAACATTTTAGAGGTCGAACTTCTGGACGACCAAGTGCAACAATACTTGGATGAAAACGAAACTGTAGATGCCTCTAAGAAACGGAAAGTGTGTCACAATACTCCACGGTACATCTATATTATTAAAATTCCTGCAGGCTATTATTTTAGTGGTCAACATCTGGTGGACACGATTGCTGACAGGTTCAATGCGCTGTTTAGCAAAGCCTCGGATAAAACCAAACGAAGTGTTACCTTTGAGTACCATAAAGTAGCTCGTCACCTACTGATGAAATTTTGGGATGAGATAACGTCTCCATGACATTTTTAACTGAATTGTTTGACATTTTGGGTGGGAACCTCAAGAGGATCAAGGGTAACACAATACCACCCATTACCAACAACTTGACTTTCGCGCAGTATTTTCGTTCCCCTATAGAACTGAACCAAGGATTACATTTGATGTTTGTGTACTGTGATGTGGTAGAGTACAAAGTGGTGGGACACACCTCTATACCGTTACTGCGAGTCATTTCTTTCAAAGTGGATTCTGCTACGACCATTAACGAGGAAGGTGGAAGCTCCTATCACGTTCACGGCGAATTTGTACATTATCACTATTTGCCCGTGAGTAAGTTGTATTTGGGCAGTGTAAACATTGCTATAAAAGGAGATCTGAGACAAAATATTCCATTTTCCAAAGGGAAAGTTACTGTGAAACTCCATTTTCGGAAACGAAATCTCTAACTACTTGTAAGTCGTGTATCCTGTGTATCGAGGATTTGCTCGACAACGAGGACATAGTTTAGAGATATCCTTAAACGCCAAATTAGCTTTATTGAGAGCAGGCAAAAATATCATGCTTCAAATGGGCAAAGATAAGAAACTCCTATTAATGCCCCGGGCGCTATCGAGTCAGACATTCCTGTTCCCTGACGCCACAGGAAGGATAGAACAGAAAGAGACGACGAAGACACCCCTCCAGAGGACTTCACACTCCCAGGGCTAGAAAGACCAAGAAAAGAAGAACCGTCCGAATATTATACGTTTTTGATTATCAAAAATAAACAGAGAGAAAGAAAAAAATGATACACCTAGATAGTCTTGCGCTTGTTTCAAGTCGCAAATGGATCTGTTTGCCATGGCAGCCACCATAATGACGATGCAAGATCCCAATGGGTAGAATTTCATCCCGCCTCCTCTTTGCCGGATTCAGCTCCCATCGATTTTGAAATCAAATGACAGCAGGAAGATTACATCAATCTGAATAGCAGGTACTTGTATTTGAAAGTCAAAGTGATCAAAACGGACGACACCGCTCCGGCAGCCGATGATTGAGTAGCCCACGTCAACAATTTTTTGCATTCCTTGATCAAGGAAGTGGATTTGCAATTGAATAGCAAACTAGTCAGCAGCAGTATGGATGCTTACCTTTACCTTGCGTATCTGGAAAATCTCTTGACGTACGGAAAAGAGGCCAAGAACACTGATCTGGATGCCTGCATGGTATGGAAACCTGACACTGCAGGCGATGACAAGTTAACGACACAGCCCTGACAGCAGATGACGAACCTCAAAATGTAGGCTTTAACGACTGTCGAAAGAAAATCTTGCAAGGACGTAGTTTGGTACAGTTGGATCGTTTGCATTTGGACATGTGGTTGCAAAAAAAGTATTTGATGACCGGAGTGAATATCTCCTTGAGACTGAGTCGTAACAGTGCCGCTTTCCATTTGATGACCCATGCCAACGAGTACAAAAGCATCATCCAAGAAGCCAGACTCTACGTGCGTCGTGTGGAAGTGTTACCTAAGGTGGGCAACGACATTAGTCACACTTTGAGCAGAACGACAAGTAAGTATCCGATACAACACGTGGATGTGAAAACTGTCACCATTGCTGCCACGGAATTTCGTATGATTATTATGCAGGAGGTTACGCATTATGGGTCTTTGGTTTCAATCTAGACCAAGGCAACAACGAGGGACATTTCCACCCTATAAAATCCGGTCAACTGCGAGTGGAACTTCAGTTTGCCGAAACTCTAACCGAGACGGTGAACGTCATCTTGTATGCCGAGTTCGATAATACGATAGAAATCAACAGTTTGAAATATGTTACTCTAGACAATTAGTAGCTATGGAAGACTCTTATCCCTCTTTGAACGGTGGAGAGTGTTTGGAAATGGAATGGGAGAATAACGTGGAAGCAGAGCCCAAAGACAAAAAAGAAGCGGACGTGGTGGTCATGTCGTGATGGCCAGAATAAGAGCAACATTTACTCTCCTGTTTTGCTAAACACCTGGCAGATACAACTACGAAATTGACCAAGAAACATTGACATGGATGTCAATACGATCATCCCAGTCAAATTCAACGCGATACATGTCTGATGATGAGTCAAGAAGAAAAATTAGACGACGCTTGGGCACTCAACTCGGAAGAAGCAGTGTTTTATTAGAGGTAGAAAGACTTGCGTGATCATTCTTCCCCTCCATTGACTCCTCTAGAGATCCGTCGCATCGAATCTCTCTTGGCCCAGAGTACGAAGACGGAGCTAATAGACGGTTTAGTTGTCAGAGTTTTTCAGTCAAAAGTTCAGAACTGAATTGATGACTTTTCATTACCTGTGAGAAACAACAAGAGAAAAACAAAACAACAAACTGATACCTGGGAACTCTTTTACCTTTTGAACAACAGTTCGTATACCTCTTCTTGAAATCCTGTGGTGTGCGCTAAAGATGAATTTCCTCATCGCAAACCTAAATACCATCAAGCTTATGTCACCAACACGGACGACAGTCATCTCGCAGGAACCCACTAGATAGAACTTTACTTTCCCCACGATGGTTGTGTGGAGTATTTTGATTCGTAAAGATTTTCGCCTTTGGAAGACGACATCATCGACTTTATGAGTCAAAATCCCCAGACGACACTATTCAATAATGTGAAATTACAAGACACATATTTTAAGACGTTTGGACAATATTGTGTTTATTTTCTTCATCATCGCAGTCTTGTATATTCCTTAGAACATTTTTTGACATATTTTGATCGTTACTGATGTAGAAACAATGAAAAGGTAGATCGATGGTTTTGTGACCGTTCTGGCCATCTCTTGTCATTCGTGGAAGTCTAACATTATTTCACAACGTCGCCAACCTTGTGAAAAATAGTTTGTTTGAAAAGATGTTGTATTGTTAATTGTTGGTTGTTTGTAAAGTTAAGTAAAAAATGTATTGATGTTATATGATGTGTTGGTTGTTTGTTAGTTAAATAAAAATGTGTTTTGAAAAAATGTGTCTGTCGTTTGTTTTCAACAATAACACTGCAAGTACATGCTCTTTGATTTCTCTCTATCCCTCACCATGACCTTAGCTATCATAGCGTTCCGAAACTAAAAACCAGTAGGGATGTATTATATCACGTCAGCGCTTGAAACATAAAGCGTGGTAGTCTCCATCCTGACCATCTATGGTTGACTCGGTCATCTATGAAAATGTCTTCAAGACTAGCCAAGCTGAATGAAGCCTATGTGAATTTACATCGTGTCAGGCAAAACCTGATCCCCAAGGCTAATGAGATAGAAAATGTCAGGATGTTAAATATAGCCCAAGACCTGATAGAAGAGGTCTTCAGAGAAGAAATGAAGAAGGATCAAGAAGACTCCACAAACAGCAACAGCAACAGCAGCAGCAGCAGCAACAACAACAGCAGCAGCTAGACAGAAGTTTTGTTGACTTCCATGGGACACGAAAAAGTTCTCCTCCTTCCGCAGAAGCAGACCCTATCATGTCGGAAACACTGCAGCCAGACCGGGATGTACTCTTAGACGCTAAAGGTTGCAATCACCCCGTGAACACGACAGCCCTTTTCAGAGCTACCACAACGATCTAGAAAAGAGATAGTGATAAATTGCCAAACTATTTGTCTGTCTTTATGTGTTTGTGTGTAGGTTAAAACATAGAAGTGTGTATATAAAGACTTCGTTTCTTTGTTTTTGTGAAAAAGTAGAAGTGTGCATATAAGCACTTCGTTTTCTTGACTTGTAAGATAATGTGTTTTTGATAGGTATTAGTGGTAATAAAGTGTGTGTCTAGGTGAAAAAGATGACCGAAAGTGGTTTTTTCCATGTTTTCTTGGTTATGATATGGGCATTGCTAGTTTTGGTACAAGGGGATATTTTTCCTTCACGTCCGCACTTCAGATATAAAGCCAAGCGTTCCTCAGTCTGGCTACTCATCGTTGAATAGTCAACTGCGAAGAAAATGAATAGACTAACAAAACTACTTGAGTTCCAAATGCACCAGGAGTATATCTGGCGCTTGCTAGATGAGCTGCCCATTGAGACCATATCAGAAGCTCCCCAGCTGGAAGAAGAAGAGGAGCAGAAAAAAAGAGAACGAAGCGGAAAAGAAGAAAGAAATAATTCTGCCTCACCTGATGCTAAGGCCGGTGTGTGAGGTCAAGCCTGAGATGTAGAAACCTCCACAGCCAGTACCAGCACCACAACCAGTACCATCACCACAGCCACTACCAGCACAACAACATCTACCACAAGTACAAAGACCTGTGGTTAATAAGACAGAAATCTGGGAGGAGGAGCTAATGAGACCTCATTATCCACGCATGTGGAATAGCAGAAGAAAACAGAGGGAAGCCTTCACTATCACGCAAAGTGAAGACTAGGATGATGAGGCCACTCAACCAGCCTCTGCGCTCCCTACCATGCGCATACATTGGGAGCAGGACTGGAGCCGGCAATGTGTCTGTGGAGCCAGGCCTGGAAGATGCATACATTAAGCAGGTGCATTTGGAGCTCAGAAAAACAGCCCTTCTCAGGGCTAGCCAAGATCATTAGAAAAGAGACTTGTCAAGTTGTCAATTTGTGTGAATGTGGAGTAGTGTGATTATAAACACTAACTCTTTTACTGATATATGTGTGTATTTGTGTTGTATGAGTGCGCGTACGTTTGTGTGTGCGTGTGTAATTCTATGTGTATTTGTGTCTGTACGCGTGCGCGTACGTTTTGTGTGTATGTGTATTTGTGTTTGTTTTTCCCTTAACAAACCATTCTCCCAAAGGTAAATAATATTTGTGAATGTGAAGTAGTATGATTATAAATATTAACTCCTTTGCTGAGTTGATTGTAGGTAATGGTGTGTTTTGTACATAAAAATTGCTTCTCCATTATGCATTGATAGCAAATAAAGTGGGCTTTGTTAGTATAATAATAATAATAATAATAATAATAATAATAATAATAATAATAATAATAATAATAATAATAATAATAATAATAATAATAATAATAATAATAACAATAATAATAATAATAATAATAATAATAATAATAACAATGAGGACTTTGTATAGCGTCTAATCTTTAGAAGCTCTAAGCGCTTGTAACATTTGACAACACTTAAAAAACATATATAATGATACGATTACAAAAATGAAAACAAACACCAAAAAATTAGAAAATAGAAAACATACTGTAAATATTTAAGGTAAGGAAACATTAATTGGTCTTTAAGTCTATTCTTGCAGTTGAAATAGGTAAGTTTTAACAGCGCTTTTGAATGAGATCACTGTGTCTTTGTGTCTAAGTTCATTGGGCAATTCGTTCCACGCTGCTGGGCCCTGGTATGCAATAGAACGTTGTCCATATGATTTCAATTTCATAGTGGGAATAATGAGAATACAAGTGTCAGAAGAGGAGCGTAAGTATCTTGCTGGTGTGTACAAATGGGTGAGGTCGGACAGGTGTGTTAGACTGGAGCCCGTCAGTGTAATGTAGCACAGAGAACAAATATTGTGTTTATGTGTATGTGTGTGTTGTTTTATATATAACAATTGTTAGGTTAGCAATCTCATCACTGTGGATTGTTTGGTAGGTGATATGGGTAGTTCATAAGAGGGTATGTTTTCCTTCATGCCCGTGCTTGAGACACATAAAATGGAGCGTTCGTCATTCGCGCCATTCAACATTGAATATTCTGAAATTGCAACCAACCATTTGGGGAAAATGATCAAATTGCAGGAACTTGTGGATGCCATAGGTATGGTGGAGGAAATGCTGGTCGCGATGCAGTTTAGGGCTTTTAATCCTCGTAGATTGTGTATGGAGATCAATAATTTGAAGAGAGGAAAAGTCATATTAAAAGAAATGATAAACAAGAAAAGGCGGAGAAGGAGGAAGAAGATGATAAAATAGAAATGAGAGAATGAAACGAAAAAATTCAAAAAGAAAAGGTGACCGAGAAGAGGTTGAAAGAGGAGGAGACACTGGAGTAGGAGGAAAAGAATGAGAAGAAGAATAAGAATGTGATAAAGAAAATTATGTCCTGCTGGAGAAAAAGAAGGGAAGAGAGAAGTAGATGAAATTTCAGGGCCACTCCATTGCATCGAAAAGATTTGCTCTCTTACCATATTTGTGTCTTTGTTTATTGGTTTGTTTGTGTGTCTATCCAGTGATATGTCCCCCCCTCTCCAGCCAGGCGATGTTTGTGTTTGTTTATATGAACGGTACGGGTTCCCGCTCAGCCAAGCGTTATATAAAGTTATATGTCGCGCCCAGCCAAGTGTTATAGCTCTATTTTCCCGCTGTCACTGGTTGACCCGATGGAGGTCAGCCACTTGCAATGTTGTTGCCAATGTCCAGTACGGTGACGTCACCCCATCTGTTCCATTCCTATTGCCCCTATACAAACCCAACTTTCCCTTGTCCGTATACAGGCGCAATATTCCCATGTTACATTCATATTGTCCGTAATCTAACCCAGAGTGTTGTCCATGTCAAATTCCCATTTTCCGTAAACAACCCCAGGCCTTTTTTGACTAGGATTTCCATTGTCCATAAACAGCCACCATCTACTACTATCATCAAATTCTGCGCTCAAGACGTCGTTCGCTGCGTTTGCCAGAATTACTGCAATCTAATTCTTCCCACTACGTTGTCGTGACTTTATAGGATGGAGATGTCCCTTGTCCCTGTCATGATCTGGACTGAAAAAAAACAAAACATATACTCCTGAATAGGAGTCTTTTATAATACCGTAGCCATTGTTGATACTTAAATATGCGGCTTGAAACAGTGTCAATTAATATCAAGTAAATTTTCTTGGCAAGATTAGATTAAAAAATGTATGGCACACAGCATCGGAACATCTCGGATGTCTTCTATACTGGATACATTAATGTGTTGGGACACGAAAATATTTTGAACCATGACACTTTAAGTGACGCATTGTTGAGAATGCCAATAAGCAAAATGTATTGGTAGCTGTCCTTCGAAAACATGATCTTCTGTGTGCAGATGTACCGTCGTAGACGATGTTTCTCTGTAATTCTGCTCAGAGTTTGACTGATGTTGGTTTCTACTATAGGTTACACTTCCACACGAAACACGTATAATTTGGCTTTTTCGATGCTGGTTTTCTGTTCATTAGGATAAAACATTAGATGGAATAAGATACTACTTCTATTCAACCTCAAACTTACATCCTTGCCATTTGACAAATTTTTGTCTTGCACTCACAAGTACCATCGGCTCCCCTTAGCAAACTACAAGTAACTGCAACTTAGATTGATGTAATCTAGTGCTTGTCTTTTGATTGCAAATTAGGTGCTGAAATGGTCAAGGACGATATAAAATGTTATCCTACTCGTTGTGATTCTGGCATGGTCATCATCATGCCATGGCAAACATATCGATTTCTGATGATCGCAAGAACCTGGGTGCATCATGTTCAGTTAATAATCAGAAAAGTCAAATTCCCTGCCAGATGCTCATTTTTGTCCAAGGAGGCTGCGTGTCGACGAGGTCTAACGATATTCCGATGTCACCTTCTGCTCTATCCTTGTTGTTGCGCAAAGGAGGAAATAATGTCCTTGCCAGAAGACTAAAATGAATTTAAGAAGTCTTTTAGCGCCCTAGGATGTATTTTCCTGTTTGACTAAACACATTTTCCTGCTTGTTTGTCGATGAGTACGTTTAATAGATATTTAATTCCTTGTGCCGAAGCTTCATCTATCAATGCATGCAATTCTGTAATGACTACAGGTTTGCTGCTGCCATACGAAAAGCTGATTTTAACATATCTATTAAATCCAAACCTCGTTATCGAACTACTCCATCGTACACATATCACATGTATAATGAGTAGAGACAGAGAACATATTCAGGATGAAGTTTCTTTTGGAGAGTGCAATATCACTTTAGAGATCTGATATGTTTATCAATATCGACGCTGTCAAAAAAAAAATATAAAAAAAAATGATTCAATAACAGGAAGAAAGTGCGAATATACAAATTCTCGCAGAATGTGACATGCGTTTCCTCCTTTATCGTATTCAACGGTATTGTGTTGAGTGTTGGATAGTAGATTGCTGAGTTTTGGTCACTCAAACGGCGTTTTGATGAAATAGTCGGGAATATTGAATTATACATTTGTGTGTTGTATGGTGATACAAAAATGTACAGTTATATTTTCCCATATCCTCCCAAAATCTTCCCCCGATTTCCTTGCAAATATTCTAAACTTTGTCACAAGTTAGTAGTCAAATTCATACTTGCTAATAACTTATCTACCTATTTACAAAATTAATGGAAGAGTTCCGATATGAACCTAAAGTGGGGTTTCAATGCAAACCCATGGCTTAATGTTACTTTCCTTAGAACCGCTCCGGTGGCCTAGTGGTTAGAGCGTCCGCCTCGGATGCGGGAGGTCGTGGGTTCGATCCCCTGCCGAGTCATACCGAAGACTTACAAAAATGGTACTAACAGCTGCCTCGCTTGACGCTCAGCATTAAGAGGTTAGTGTTAGGACTGGTCGGCCTGGTGTCAGGATAATGTGAC
>JAECUM010008878.1:0-35763 GCA_016617855.1 Megalonaias nervosa
TTGTATTAGTGGAGGTGCACACTTCATATTACCTCGTCTGGCAGCTGATATATTCTGCATCAACGCCGTGAGCGTGTTCTTGCTTTGGTCATTTTTCCTGCTGAAGTAGTATCAAACATTATGTTGCAAATGTCAAACAACTTACCAGTGGCTTCTTTAAATTAAATAATTCATTAGGACACCCACTTGGTCCATATTACACATACATTCTATAATGCTTTTTTCACAAAACATCTTCCCATTTGCTGGACCAATAAGACCGGAATATATGGCACTTTAAAAGACTCCACTGACGACCAAATTCATTAACTTCTTATTTCAGTATTTGCAGAAATGACTCATACACAGGTGGTGGTAGCCGTGGACGATTCGTAAATGCCACTTTGACGTGTGCTTCAAGTGTCTGCGTGCCTTCTTGGATCTCACCATTTTCCTTTACAGTTTCCCCAATAGCCTGTTGGATCTCACCAACTTCCTGTCCAATTTATCCGATGTCTTCTTGGATTTCTGCCATCGACTTTGGTGGCGCTCTACAGTTTCATATTTTGCACTAAGCGAGATTTTTAAAGAAACATATTTTCCCAGGCTTTTCCTCACTGGGTATCATGACATTTTAAGAACGACCTTATATATCTTAGGTATTGTTAAGAGAACGTTTTATTCCCTTTATTTTGGTGCATGATTGATTAGTGTAATTTGGGTTATAGAGTGTACTGTTTGGCCTTACTTTAGATGAACACCTATCAGCAATATTTTTACACCGCTTGGTCATGTTCACTTTCTGGACTTCAAAGATAAATTGTTCAAGTATGTACCGATAACAGTTTTAATAAATTTGTATTTTGTAATACAATCATTGTACTTGCAGAACCTCGTAATTTTTTTTTGGCAACATTCTTCTTCACTATTTTAATAAATGCCAAAGACGGTGTACTTTAGACTAACTGTGTCTGATTTTACGAGCACAAGGGAACAGCCAATCGTTAACTGTGTAGTTAGATCACGAACAATTTTTAGAAGTACAATAACAAAGGCAATTTCAGCCACAGTACATAAAAGGAACATAGAAATATTCCAATATTCTCTCCAGTGTGCATGTGCAAGGGCAAACAACTTCACCTTACACCTGTCACTCTCTGAAGTACATAATAACTACAGAGTATCCGCTATTGCAAGCGTCCATTAGTCTCCGCAGTAGCCTTCGTGGCTTTTTTTAAAACATATTACTGTCGCATTTGGCTGTCTTAACAGGGCCAGGTTCCGTATCTGCTCCAGTCGTCGCCACGGTGGTTTTCGCAACTTTCCTTACCTCTCACGCGGTTTCCGAGTCTTGGCTGCAATCTCATTTGCTGGTGGATCAATGCTACAAATGTGTAACGTCTTCATTAAAATCTCCTGTGCAGGTTGTCTCTCCTGTAACGTGTATTTGACATTTTTAACGGCGGCTATAACATTACGAATCAGTTTCAGGTGTTCGCGAGCTGCTTTGTGACTTAGCTCAAATTACTCGGCTTTGGTATAAATAGTACGGTTTGGCGTTATATTTATCATAATCGTTTTAAAGCTATCGTTTCCAAACGGATTTGTGATGTCCAACAGTTACGTCAATAGTAAGGAAACTATGTGCGTCATGTGCGGCATCCGCAAACATATTCCGAAACTCATCCCACAAGTAACCAACAAGCTACCTTGAACGCTATGCGGTAGATACACTGGTAAAAAGTACATACCTAGATACAATTATTGATGGCCTGGATGTACGACTTGATTCAAACAATCAACCAAAGTCCGGAAATGCGCCTATAATGTGAGTCTATGCTGCATGTTACCAACACGATCTTGCATCCATGATTTGAACGCAATACACACGGAGAAAGAAACTCTAGACGAATCGTCAGAGGAGGTTTGAAGGCTAATACTCTCAATGGCGATAAAGCAAACTGATATAATAAACATGGATAATATCTACTACAGTTCCCGCAAGTATTAGAAGGGTGAAGCTGCCGTTGAAAAGTTAGCGAGCGCGAAAATTGTCACTGACGGGGCCGCTCAAGAGCGGATAGCCAAAGAAAGATTTCCAGTAGATGGTTTGATGTGAGGACTCTCAACGAAGTTTATCAGTCTGATCTTGTATTTCTTCCACAAGACTGTATTTGGGGATACATGTACAAATATTTGTTAACCATTGTAGATATGTGACAGCAGATACACGAAAGCGGAGCCGTTGAGGTCCAAAGATTATGCGAGTGTCGCAAATGTGATTAAATATATTTACGCAAGAAGATCACTAACATAGCCACGGCTGTTGCAAGTGGATCCGGGTAAAGCATTTCTCGGAGCCTTTGCTGTATTATTAATAAACCATTAGGTTCAGATATGTGCTAATTTAACCAGGCTATCATTTAATGAGTTAACCTTACACTTGCAGAAAGATTTTTCGCGCAATTATTGTTGATGCCTCAGACACGATCTCGTGGGTGGGTAACTAGACTTCCATCATTCATACAAGAATTAAAAAATTAAAAGCAATTTAATTAAAACCCGCTGAGGCTATTTAACAAATCAATCTCACAGTTACTTACAAACTTATTTCATAACCACCGATGTTAGACCCACTCAGAAACAATTTTGTTCGGTATCTGAAGGCGAACCTGTTCATGCTTACTGACACGGTATGGTCAGTCTCGGACGGATTGTTACTCAGAAGCAAAAATCTCGTTACCATTTAGCAGGACTAACGAGCATTTGTACTAGATGAATTGCAAGTCGTTCCATTAGACACACTAAAGTTTATTTTTTCATAATCTACGCGCGTAAATAATGATTTCATCAGGGAATATCCACCGTTCAGTGTCAAGCGGGGACAGACTTACTTTTGCGCAACGGTACACAACTGTCCGATGTGTCTTTGACCCGATAAAACTGACTTTGTGCGAATTCGTGTTATTCTGCAAATATTCCACATACATGCTATGTTGAAGATCCTTTCTGTACAATCACGCGTTTCGCCTTCTTAATGTAATATGCAAGACAATCCATTATACGATCTGACCACAGTCGAGTATTTAAAACGCAGTCCTACTTATTCCTAGATTGGTTTACCCAATCACTCATTGTGGAACTTAACAGCAACTTTTTGATGTTTGTAACTGAACAGTGGATAATCTTTCCTTTATTCGCTTTTATCAAATTCATTTACCAGGTACGCTTCACTCATGTTAGCGTACATATCATTGGTAGTTGTTGCCGTATCCCGGTTTGATCTTATCACAGTTAAACTCATTCACGAACGGTTTAGATTAGTCCAATAAAGACGCGCCAACATAGTAAGGTTTTGTCAGTTTCAGGTTCGACTTTTGCTATGGGCAGCAATGAGTCCGCCATCGAAGATCTTTTGGGATTCGAATGCTAGATCCACAATGAACCTTTGAAGTTGGTTTTGTACACTGTCAAGGAAAAGATCGGCACGAATCCGTTTAACGAGTTTCTTCATAGTCTTGTTCAATACATCATAGCTCATAAGTTTGAAAACGTCCTTTTGAAACGCGTTAGTGGCCATTGTACGCAAGTCCAAATCGATTCTTGCACTCAGACGAAACCTAAGTACCCTACGGATCCATGACACACTCATCTCCAGCCGCAGATATAATTGCAGTTTGTGTATGTCAACTGAGTTGTTGTTTTTGGTCCTCAGGTTTGGTACTACCTTTGTAAATTCTGTATACATGCGTCCGGATTCGTCCAATAACTCACACTGATACTGGCATAGCCAATTGCTGGGCACCGACAGCGCTACTGGTGCGAGCGGAGAAAACAGTATAGCTGCTGTGAAGCGTGTCTGAACACTTCAGGCCGACTTCCATAAAGTACCCTATATCACCATCACGTTCATATTCGTTTATATTTACGTTATCGGGATCATTCCACCAATACTCGCCAACAGGTATGGGCTGCATCCTCGCCATACATAAAAGCTGATGCAGTTCTTACTGGTTTAGTCAGTGTCAGTTGCGACCGTTTGAATTTACAATCCCAGATAAATCCCTGGCGAGCTAAATGAGAGACTTGAAGCTACAGAGATTGTCTCAAACCAAGACACATTTCAGATAGCTATGCGTGCCATCGTACTTCTAATTGACATCGACTCGACCTTACATCATGAGACTAACTTTCATTTTCATGTATAGCCAGCTCAAGTTATGCCTTTTCCTCAGTTATGAGAAAATTTTTAATTTCATCGAGTTTGAATCGAGCCTGCAATATCCTGATCAGCGGTAACTGATCTTCCCATCGACGAAACTTAACTAGTAAATGAAAGAACGAATGCTTGAAGCTGGTGAGAAAAAAGATGCACGCACCCTCCTTATTTTAAGTCAATGTGAAAACTACGCCATTTTGAATTACTATTCCATCACTTATTATTTACATATCCGTACGTAGTACCACGCAACGGTAAGCATACAAAGTCTTGGAATAATAATTTTATGTCTCTCACAATTGCTAGCACTTCCACCAAACAATTATTTGAGTTTTATTTGCTTTGAATATTATAAATTTGGCTGACTCTTGTATAAAGACAAGGTATGTGCAATTCCGTTTTGAGATAATGATCGGCACGCCAGAATAATATATTTGATGTTTAAGTTTATTTTCTGTTTAAGAATTGAATTGAAAGTGGAAAACAGAATGTAACACATCCCTATACATAAGACAAGACCCCACCATAATGACATAACAAAGAGCTTACACTAATATTGATCGGTCTGAAAGCATATTTGCAATGATAACTGGAAACTATACTCACGTTAAAAAGTTGTGCCTGTATCTGCGGCTAAAGTCATATTCAGAGATTGTGTCTGTAAGTAGCATGATAGCAGCGATTTTGTTGGTTACTGTTCTAGAAAGTTTCCAGAACCCATGACGTGGGTTTGCGCGCGTGATATGAGGAAAAGGTCACTGATGATGTCTTAAACACAGACAAGTAACAAAAATCTCAAACTGCTATTATCGTGATTTCTATGTGTGTTATTATGTAAGTTACTCTGTGGATTATAATGTAAGTTACACAGTAAATTATTGTGAAGGTTACACAGTGTGAGTTTCTGACAGTTTCTCTGGGTATTTTTCTGCTAGTTGCTCTTTATTATTCTGAAAGTTGTTCTGTGTTTTATTTTTTAAGTTGCTCTGTGTATTTTTCTATAACACACTCTGTGTCTTATTCTGTAACTCACTGTGTGATGTTCTGTGTGTCACTCTATGTATTAATCTGTAATATTCTCTGTCTTATTCTGTAAGTCACTCTGAGTATTATTTTCTACGTTGATCTTCGTAATATTATATATGCACTTAGCATTATTGTGTGTTACTTTGTGTACTATTAGGTATCATTCTGTGTCTTTTTCGGTATGTTAATGGTATATGCTTTCTTGAAAATAACGCTGTATATAATTCTATAAGTCACACACACACACACACACACACACACACACACACACACACACACACATATAGCTGTATGACCTATATTTCTAAATAATTCTTGATAAATATTCTCTTATGGAAAACAAAGGTTAAAAGAGGTCCAGAAGAGGACCGAGCTATTGAAATATATGTTTCTACTTTAGCATGATGAGCGCCAGAGGCATACTAAGGAACAGGATCATGTGCCCACTTCCCATACCTACAGATATGCCAGCATTTTTTTCGGATCCAGATGAACCTCCTGCCGCTGGTGAACCTCCAGCCGCTGGGGAACCTCCTGCCACTGGGGAACCTCCTACCACTGGGGAACCTCCTGCCACTGGGGAGCCTCCTGCCACTGGGGAACCTCCTGATGCTGATGAACCTCCTGACACCTGTGCTCCAGCCCCGGTCATGTCTGAATCGCAATTAAAGGTTAAAAACATTAAACTAAGCACTATCATCACGATTGATGTCTTAGTATGTAAATATGCTTGTCAACTCAGGTATGTGTAGATTTAATTTACATCACTGGTTTTCATAGCAGAATGGTATCATTAACTATAACAGCTTAAATCTCATACACTGCACTGGAGTCTGAACAAATTCCTACATATTTATTGTTTGCCAAACATTGCAAGATAAAATGAAAACATAACATAAAACATTACCACTATAGATTAAATGTAAGACTCTGATATGTACTGGAATACGTGGGATGGTGGAGAGGTACTAGGAGACAACATTTGTTTACATTTAACCGAGTCGGGAGAAACGCATGGAAGAGAGTTAAAGGTAACACCCTCTTACGCATGTCTATAAGCAGAATACCATATTTGAGGAGTGGTCCACTGCGAAGTTAGAAGAAGCGCCTCACGCAGTGAAATTCGTGAAATTTGATTAGTGAATTGAAATTTCGAGTTGTAAAGATTCAATCACGATTCTATAGCTCAAGCAAGTTTTTCCTAGTCTGGCGCTTTATAGGAGATACACTATCTACTACTCATAAGATACGTCAAAGACAGGTAACCTGTTTTCCCCTCTGTAATAGTGGCTGTGAAGCTTATTTCATCCAACAGGGACACATTTGCGACGACTTCTTCTCCGTCGTTATTTTTAATAATATTTAGTTCAATATCTCAGACACTTTTGAATGTAAACTGATGAAACTTGGTTAGTGCATACATATTGGAGGGTACAGCAAAGACGAGGCAAACGTAGATCCCAATGCCATAATTTTCTTGTTTCAGCAACAGATGTGTCGAGACAAATCATACCATTTTCGCTTACGTTATTGATTAATTTGCGTATTTCCTGGATATGAACCCAGTGTTATTATTTACATGTTAGCCAGATGTTCCATGTACCTAAGGAGAGTTTTATTACGCGGATATAATTCGTGTAATAGTTCCTAAAATTTCATCATTACACGTAATAACAATAGGATATGAATAAAGTATAAGAAAGATTCTTAAGTCAGGTGAGCAATACTGGTGAACAAATGAATCACAAAACAAATAAAAACATGACAAACACCTATTCTAAGAATTATAGCTTGAAAATAAATATGGGGGAAGAATTGACAGAATAAATCCTAATCATAACAAAAGGACTTAGAGATTCATTTTGTTTATTTTGTATGTGTGTAGATGTTTTCGTCAGAAGGTGAGTGTTTAATGGCATAAAGGAGTAGCTGAAACCGATATTCAGTCCAAACATTTGACAATTTAGTTCTGTGAAAGCTTTGAGCAATGCTAGTACGAAATAACAGTGAAAACAAGCGAAAGGATTTGATGGATACATGACAGGACTGAATATGTAACATTGCACATGCACAGGTGTCAATCTCTTATGGAAAGTGATATATACATCTTCCTAAATGGGATTAGAAGACGACAACTTGCTTAATTTTGACGAATATAAATATGCCGTAGGCATTTCTAACATTCTTTGGAATTTGTTTTGGTTGTACAAATTGATCATGTTAAGATAGAACATGAAAATACCGTTTAAATTGATACAATCATTCGATGATAAATGTCCGAAAAGAACTGAGGGCAATATAAAAATTGAAAATGAAGCTAATGTATCTATCAATGTGTATAAAATATTATGAAGGGAGAAGATATAAAACCAAAGACTGTGAATAACGCAAGCCTTCTAGACGTAGCATGAACTACAGGTTCAACTGAGGGAAACTGCACCAGACTTGAATACTGACATTTTCGTCATATTTTATACAAAAGTCCGCAAGATAATGACATGAACGGTATTACTTTGTTGGGAGAGTTCTTTGTATTTAAATATTATTAAACTCCCAGAGACATATATAGAATATATGTATAGTATATACGCTGTATCAATGATATACCACGAGATGTATAAATTTTTCATTAAAAGGAAACGAAGCTTGCTTAGTTTCCTTTTAATGAAAAATTTATACAACGAGTGGTATATCACTGATACAGCGTACATACTGTACATATATTTTATTTACATCACATACAAATACATATATTCGCCCTTTGAACGGAGTTCAGATTTACTACAAGCAGCTGTGTATTGACCTAGTGAATGAACTCCTCACATCCCCTAGTGTGTCCGCTACAAAATGTAGTTCTCTGCGGTAGTGGCTATATACAATCACCTCTGCATATTGATAAGTTGATTGTTTTCTTTTCTTGGTTTCTATTTTTCTCCACATTGATTAAATCAATATAATACACACTTATGATGTAAACATGAAAGATGGTTTTAATGATAAAAGTAGGGCAGTAGCAACACTTGGATAGCTACACCATTCAAATACCGGCGCATGGAGATTAATGTGGAATAGAAACTAAGCCAACTGACGAACCAACAAGAGGTAATTAAAATATTTTAATATATTTACAGTTGATCTAAGTCATTATTCTGCTTTAGCAACAGTACAACCGACCCACAAACTCTCTCTCTCTCTCTCTCTCTCTCTCTCTCTCTCTCTCTCTCTCTCTCTCTCTCGTCGGTTTGACTTCAAAACTCTGTCGGTTTGACTTCAAAACTCTGTCTCTGTCTGTCTGTCTGTCTGTCTCTGTCTCTGTCTCTCTCTCTCTCTCTCTCTCTTATCCTTTGGTCGGTTTGACTGAACTTTTACCATCATTCATAAGTCCAGAGATATTGTCGGAGAATCCTTTACGTTCGCCATTTCATAGATTTTAGCCCGTATCCTGCTACGATGGTCAAGAGATCGAGAGATCGAGAGAGAGAGAGAGAGAGAGAGAGAGAGAGAGCTTTGGACATTTTCATATTTAAATAATAATAATCGATTTTTAGAACATTATGGTATGTTTAAGAAAAAGCACAAAAAAACCCATAACATTAAATATATCACAGTATGTGTACCACGTAACCGAGGAATTTACTGGTTTGCAACATTGTATCATTGATAAACACTGTTGATAAATCCCAAGGAAAGTGCACACGTATCGTTACGACGAACCATATTCTTGTAGGTTATTTGGTGTAATTTCTATTTCAAGGTTTTAATCCAGCCCAAATTCCTTTTCTCTCTCATTCCACATTTCTGCGCAGTTTGTCCGTTATGCTTGAGAGGGGAGGGGAGAACAGAAAGCAGAAAGGATTGTGATGAAAATGTGTACCATATTAAATTAATTTAGAAAACGGGGATTATTAATACTTTTCATCATTATTTTTCATACGTCACTATTGACTAATGTGTGGAAATTGATCATTGATCTAGAATCAACTGCAGACGCTCGCGAGAATGTTTATATATGCGTATTATTGCGCCATGGGCGGATCACAATTTGATATACCAATAGTATTGGTATATCAAATTGCTTTATACCAACACTTTAAATGCATGTTATTTGTTAATGTATGTGGTATATATATATATATATATATATATATATATATATATATATATATATATATATATATATATATATATATATATATATGGATACATACATATGTTTTATACTCTTACTTTGTGTTTTGTAAGTTAGTCACTGTATTTTTCTGTAAATTACTGTTTTATTCCGTAAGTTACTTTATCTTATTCTGCAAGTCACCCTGTATATGATTCTGTAAGGCTCTGTGTTTTATTCTGCATGTTACTCTGTGTTTATTCTGCATGTTACTCTGTGTTTTATTCTGCATGTTACTCTGTGTTTTATTCTGCATGTTACTCCGTGTTTTATTCTGCATGTTACTCCGTGTTTTATTCTGCATGTTACTCCGTGTTTTATTCTGCATGTTACTCTGTGTTTTATTCTGAAAATTACTCTTATTCTTATTACTTTAGCTGTGGTTAAACTAATAGTCATGGAAAGGCTCATACTTCCTCGCGTGCTAGAGATAAGAGTATGTGTTCAAATAAAGGTTACTTGGCGTACTTTTCGGATTATTCTTTATCAAATAAGTTCAGAGTGTTCTTCATGTTTTAATGCTAAATCGTTTGTGATATTTAGACTAACATAAAGATTATTTACTGACATTTTAGATAAAGGAATTAAAAAATGTCACTCCCATGTGTCTTGAAACCAGACTGCTAGTTTAAAAGTTTTTGTGTTTTGGTTTTAATTTTTAAATATATTTAATTGCCTTATATGCAATACCATTAAATGTAACTAAATGTTCTACAGCAAACTCAATTAATTCATGAAAAGAAATATCTCTTTACCGTAGATTTTAGACAATTTTTAGCGACATCAATTATAACATTAGGTACTATATATATATATATATATATATATATATATATATATATATATATATATATATATATATATATATATATATAAAGCAATTGTTCATCCGGTTCATGCAATTGTTCGAAACATTGACACATTAATTACGTATGTCAACAGAATTTAAAATGTTGCGATTATCATAATTTGATATGCATCTTTCACATTATGTAACCATTACAGACATCAGATTTCTCGGTTTTATAAGATTTTAATACAAATGATTCTGGTGTAGTGGGTGAATACTGCGAGGCCAACTAGGTTAAAGTCTGGAAACCCTTAACTGTCTTTATCCAGATGAATTATTGATGCATGGGGACAGGGAATTAACATTAATTAGTAAACGGATGATTTTTCTGTCCACAAGGATGTTATGTTCCTTTCATGGTGTTTGACTTTACTGCAAGAACAATATTAAAAGCACAAATTGTGTGTGAATACACATGCACATTTGAAGTTAATGAACCATATGCTGTTCAAGATAGGTACAACGAACGAAACAGGCAGTTGTAAATATACTAATTTTTCGCGTGTTTTGAGCTTAATAATTTCTTTTAAAGAAAAATGAATGGTACGCCTAATATTTTATCGAATGGAAAGTATATCAAGGTTGATTTCGAGAAAAAATGCAGCCAGGGAATCGTTAACAAAACTTTAGAGAGAAACTGGAAACTAACTTTCGATATCCACTACGTACATGAAACTGAAATGATAGACGGAATGTTTGCCTCATTTAGATCATATCATGAGGTCATAAATATTTGCATATTTAAATATTATCAAAGGATGTGTATACTCCTATATTTTTATCCAGAACTTATTGTAAATTAAACACTTGAAGTATTTTGTTATTTGGATTACTTTGCATTCATCTATTTTAATGTAACTAGTACATTGATGAAAAACCTACTATGGAAAGCTTGAATATAACATTGGGAATGTGTAATGTAACGACTCTAAGGTCTTAAACTAAGTAACAGAAAGAAGCATAACCTTTTAGTTTTGTAAAATTTAGCAAACAATGTATTTCTCTAAAATACAGAGTGAAAATTTAAAAGAAACCTACAGTATTGTGTATTAAATCCCAAAATAAACCTAAATGCTCCTTCACATGTCTAACGAATAGAGTGTTCCGAATGAATTCCAATATTGAATGTGCTGATGTATCAATAGTCTTGAATAGTTTCGTGTGCCGCAGTCTTGATTTACAACAAAGATAGGATCCAGAATGTCTTTGAATGAATTCACAATAATACCAAAATAGTGCTTTAGTCCAAACAGTCAATGAGGACTACTTTGCAATTCCAGTGAATAATTTAAATAAATGATTCATCTCAAATTATATCTGAACAGAACTGAAAGTGATCCCTCAGAATGATATTACAAGAGGAGTAAGTATTCTATTTACTTCTTTCTTATATACATGCCCGCTGGACCTATGTCACATTAGCGTTTTCTGAAAAACAAATCTCAATAATCCTAATGGAAAATTACACCAAACTGTAAGCAAGATCATGACATGAATTTAAATTGAAGTAAACATTATGCCAAAGCTCAGAGAGGCAATACAACTTTCAATGGCAAAAGCCAAGGTTCTAAACCCAAATCCAAGTAAACACTTTTTAATAAAATATTACATTAATCACGTAAGCCAAAACTCCTACCCTCATTTACGGACAAAGGGTAAAGAAAACAAAAATCTACGCATGAACGAAGCAGTTAAGTGAATTCTGTTTTACTTTGCATACGTTTGTTTCCTAAATTCAAGTCTACATATTGAAAGATTATAATCTCATATTAATCAGTTTGGGACTTAATCCACGAATGAAATGATAACTCAAAACGAGGCTAAACGCCGACGGTGCAGGTAGACGGTGTTATTAACCTACTACCGTGTTCGTTCGTGAGGTTTCTTTATTGGTTAATTGTATCGATATAGTTGTACCAGTATGATCTGTGTTCATGTGTCAAGCCTTTCTCTAATGCAAATTTGGCAAATATTCCAGACTATCAGGGTGACTCATTATTTATTTTGTTACCGCTACGGTGACCTAATATTAGGGCGTCCGCCTCGGATGCGGAAGGTCGCGGGTCGATCCCCGGCAGAGTCATACCAAAGCCATATAAAAATAAAAATGTGGCTGGGTCTGAGGAATGATATCTCTGTGCTGAACATGATTATAAACTGTCACATTGCAGACATCGTAAGTGATATGACTGAAGAATTGTTAAAACTACGTTAAAATCCAAATCACACACATATACATACATACATACGCACACACATTTATTTTGTTGTGGTTTTCCTCACCCACTAGGTCAACATCTCATCAACGCTTCTCCGCAATTTTCTTTTCGGTAATATGGGGCACTGGCACTGGAATAGGTACTGATAGCGGAAGTGGTGACAGCGGGACAGAATCAAGTAGTGGCGGGGGCACTGGTGCAGGACCAGTTAGCGGAAGTGGTGGCAGCGGCACTGGCACTAGTGTTGGCGGGATCAATGGTGCAGGTCCAGGTAGCGGAAGTGGTGGCAGCGTCACGGGATCAAATGGTGGTGGGGGCACTGGCATAGGTCAAGGTAGCAGGAATGGTGGCAGTGGGACAGACACTAGTGGTAGCGGGGGTGCTGGCACTGGCTCAGGTAGCGGAAGTGGTGGTAGCGGGGCAGGCGTGGCAATGGTCTTGGTTCTAATGGCATCAGTCAATTTAGCAGAAGTAGTGAAAACACCACGGGATCAAGTGGTGGTGGGGACACTAGCATATGTCCAGTTAGTGGAAGTGGTGGCAGCGGCACAAGTAGCAGTAGAGGAGGCGGTGGTGGTAGCAAGAGTGGTTCTATTACCACTGCTACTAGTTGTGTGCTTTGGATCATATTCCTTGCTCTGTCACTTTCAACGGGGAAGATTAAGTAGCAACTAATATGGGATAGATTTTGTCGTTAGGCTGTTTTTAGTTCTGTTCAGTCAACTAGATAGCACTTATTTAATGCTGTTTAGGCACTTGAATCTTTTATCTTTACGTAATTTTTGAAGAGAAAAAAGAGCAGATACGACATAAATTCAGCTGCAATTTCACCCCATCACGCATGAGATACTTTATATTACAAATTTAATTTTATTTATATAATTTATTGTAAGATAAAAAGGTTGATATTTAGTTTTAAAATATTGTAATGCTTTTATTAGTTACATACACTGTTTCTTTGTTGCATCTCCTTTGTGTGCAATGTTTCCCATACGATACAAAGTAATTCAACTGATACTATGTCCAATGAATGTTAATATTGCCCAGCTAAGACGCGATAAGACAAGTTAGCATTGAACTTTGATCACATATGTGCTTTGTTTTTAATAAACAACTTTGATCTTAACGTGCTTTGCCATATTTCCAGGTCGGCGTTAGCATAAATCCCAAAATTTAGTCCTGACGTCTGACATTTGTTTGGTTGATTTTACGTCGGATGTAAATTTGAAACGACAATACGATCACTCATTGATTGATTAAATTTTAAGTCCAAACTGGTGTGTCGTTTTTAAATACAGGGCAAATCTGCTTAATGTACACCTGAGAAACGATTACTTGCATTGATTTGATTCGTAAAGCATCTAAATCACAATGCTTATAGTGATGTTAGAAATATAACAATAGCGTAATCCTGCATGAAACGAACAAATGAAATGATCAATTGAGATAAAATCTATTTATTCGATTACAAAATGTAAGTCATCGAGACTTTGTCTGTTTATCTGTCTGTCTTGATCTTTCTGTCTCTGTCTGGTTGACTGTCTATCGTAATCATTAGGACGTACCATAGAGTAGTCTATCCTTGAATATAATAACGCTAAATTGACTATTTTGTTTTCTCAACTACTCAGGTTATTCACGTTTTGATGGGTGAGAACGTTTCGCCTTCATCATTTAAACTATTGTAGATAGCCAAAGGTGTATATTTATCATCCTGTGTTCATTAATTAGTACTTACATACATTTAATACGTAATATGGACAAAAATGAGCTTTTTCAAAACCCGGAAAACGGGGGGTTGGGGGGGTTGGGGGATTGGGGGGTTGGGTTTGAGATTATGAATTCTGAGTGATGGGTTTGAGTTTCTGTTATCAGCCAGTGCAAACTAATGTTTCATAAGTAAAGTCCTTCATAATTGGTTGAAACAAAGTTTCAGGATGGTACTCAAGTCCAAGAGGTCTCTGATTCGTAATCCTGTACTTGCGCGGCACTTTCAAGTTACGTTCCTGGGTACTGCTGACACGATAATTTCCCACGCTCAAAAGCCGCAAAAGCTGGACTTTCAAGTACAATGTTAAGTCAGTGAAATGGACTTAAAGTCTAGGTAATCTTGAACATTCATGAAGTCATGTAAATACATTGTAAATTTTCAGTCACGAAACGCACACACACACACACACACATATATGTGTGTGTGTGTGTGTCTGTGTGTGTGTGTGTGTGTGTGTGTGTGTGTAATGACACCACTGCACTTCTTATGTCTCTGCGAGCTCAGCATCGCTGAAAAAGTCAATCTTGTTCATAGTGTACCTGAATCTACACATGTCTTGGAACTCAGATTGTTGTTTTTAATAATGCTGTTGTTGTTTTCTTTTTCTCATCCGTTTGAAACCAGGTACGCTGTCTTCCGATATTGTCAAATCGGCCCAACCCTCAAATTCACTCTCTTATTATTTTATTTTACAGATAATATTTATATACCAGGGGTCTCAAACACGCGGCACGCGGACTGTATGCGGCCCGCCAAGCCGTATCCTGTGACCCGCAAAATGACTGGCGTCACAACGTGTTATGAGAGGTGTAGTTGTGGTTTGGCCCTTGGGCCATCGAAAATGCCCTCATGCGGCCCTCAGGGTGGTTTGAGTTTGAGACCCCTGATTTATATACTGCTGTTGTGGTCATTGGCACAGCATTGAGTCTAGGCAGAGAAAGTGGAATTTTGTATTAGCACAGATCTAGCGTAAAAATAAGCATGCACGTCACAATAAATTCGGCGAGCCGATTATCTCTTTGGAAATTTGGCTACATTATAATTTCATTATTGTCTTACCAGATTTTATAAAAATAGTCATAGTGGAAACTGTTAGGTTTGGAAAATGTTATCAACAGAAACTTAATCACTTCCGACCTATTTGATCCATAGAGTTAACACAACCAAATATTTTATCATTTTCTAAATTCAGTGGTTGTGATCCTGTTGACGTCTGCTGACTTACAGCTATGTTACAGATCTTTAGTATTTATTCACGTTTTGAAATATTAGAATAAAAGTAATGTAAAAGTCAATTTATTACCACCATTCAGCTGTACCTTTATCTACCGTAATAGCTCTCTCTCTCTCTCTCTCTCTCTCTCTCTCTCTCTCTCTCTCTCTCTCTCATATTGCTGCATTTTGAAAAGAAAACCACAGATATTGGATATCCTGTGCTAAAATGGAAATTCTCACTTTATTCGGAAGTTATAACACCCTTAAATAGTCATAGACATATGTAAGTAAGAATACGGAAACATTCAGTAGCGGATAGCTGCATATAAAGTACACGTGCACATAATATACAATATTTACTGTCTTTGTTTCATCATTTTAGTCGCGTATTTAACGTCTATTATAAGCAACCTATCCAAAAAGAACAAAATGTCCCTTTATGTATACTGTATGGGCAGATTGTACTACTGTCAGTTGCATTATGTCATTCCTTAATGGAAAGTGCACGACAGGATCAAGAAATCCATTCTTCATAATCTTAGATGTATATTAAACTCACATTGCTGTCCACTAAAAATGTTTGGAGCAATAAGAGAATAAGACATTTACCAATTACAAATCATCCCTATATCAAATAAATGAATTAAAGTTACGATGTTTAAACATCTTAACAGCCGTAGTCTGAAATAAATGTCCCATTTGTAACTATCTAAAACAGTGCTGGCCTTTGACTTTTTAAAGAGTTTTGCCCAACACCAGTGTTTTAACATAAATAATTAATGAAAAGTAACTACCCATTAACTTGATCCGATTATTTATTCAAGTATTTATTAACCAAATGATGTTTTAACTAGCAAAATAATTAGCACTACATGCACCTACTGAGAAATAACCGAACTGCTTTTTCGTCCCATATGTATTATGTTTCTGAAGACATTAAACGCGAGTCAGAAACAGATCTTTAATTTTCAGTCACATTCCACAGCAGGCGAATTAAAATTAGACCGTTGCCAGAAAGGTCAAAGGTGATAGAAAACAAAGTCCGCGATACTTTGACAACGGTGATTATAAATAAAGCAACCCACTTGTAGGTGTGGTTGTAATAGTCATTATGACGGCGTCAAATGACATAATGTTTATTGCGGAAATCACCGATCACACAGAAAGCTATTTAACTTCGTCATTTCTGTTGATAAATTGATCACAGGTTTGCGATAAAGTTCGTTCTATTAGATATTGTACCACTCAATACAGGTGCAACAGTAAATTAACCTGTGTTCTTTCCTGAAAGGTCGGATATTATCGATTTATAATGTAATGCTTAGGCTTCCGAATGGAATGATATGTCAAAGAAGCTTGCTAAGTGTATTGATTTAAAGACTTCCTTTCAATTCGACATTGTTTAGAATTTGATTAACGGGTCAGACGTTGTTGCTTATTTGATTAATGGGTCATATTTCAGAGATTAATCACGGATTTTATACACAGAATTTCAAGACCGATAGAGACGAAGAAAAAATAAACATGTATGTTACATAATTATATAAATTAGATAGGACGAGGAGAATAAAGAAAAGTGAATAATGGTCCTCGCATATTAATCGTTTACTACCAGCCCACTCCCATTATTACCCTTCCTTTTAAGTCCTATGAAGTTTTTCAACAAACTTCCCTCGGCAGATTCGGGTATTATCGGTTTATTAAATGATGCATAGGCTTCCGAATGGAATGATATATCAAAGAAAGTATGGTCCATGTATTGATTTAAAGCCCCTTGTGAGTTTGACATTCTTGCGTATTCTTTTAATGGGTCATATTGTTAGAGATTAATCACACAGAGTAACGGAGTAAGGGGAGTCGCATATTAATCGTTGGTTACTCCCTCATCCCCATTATTGCATTACTTTAGAATTCCAAAGGTTTTGGGGGTTTGTTTTCAGCAACAAACATCCGCTCCACTGATTCGATGATTAAAAAAAAAAAAAAAAAAAAAAAGGTTTGACGCGCCAAAAGAGACATTAAATGCCAAAAATTGTTGTAATAGATGATTGAGTATTTTGTTTTTACCTAGACGATGTTCCAGTTGGAAAGGTCATGGGTCATTTGTAAGGTTGAGGTTATAGAAAATGTCACTTTGAATTACAAGAATTCTAAACTTTCCTGCCTTTATCTACCTTTGGAAATACCAAAACGTACTCGGCACATTAAGTCAGGATAGTGTCCTTATGCCATTAAACCACACACACACACACACACCCACACACACACACACTTTTTATGTGCGTGCGTTCATACATGCATACATGCATACGTACTTTTTTTTTAAATACACAAACAATATTTCTCGTTACATGAACCTATATTTACTAGTTATATCTAGCCCTTGTATGTTGGACATGTTCTATAAATTTATACAAAATGCAATATATTTATAAGTGAGTAAAACATGAATAAAACAATTTCAGTTATTCGAGGTCGATCAAGTCGTTATTAATTTGTTCTCTTGTTTTTTTCTACTATCACAAACATTTTGTTTCGGACTTTTAATACGGAATGATAAGTATTGCTATTTTTCTGTTTTGTTGAGGTTTGTTTTAGCGACTACATAATCCCGTGTAAACAAGATGTTTCGTTATTATTTATGACTTTTTCATTTAGTCATATTCACACATTGGCAACCTCTATGATTCAAAACAAAACCATTGTTTATAGTCTAAATCGGCCTATTTTCGTGCAATATCTTTATCGATATTTCCTTTTGGTAGACCTGTCAACAGTCAGGGGTGTATTAAACTGATGAGGAGTTTTGAAGCTTGACGCATTTCATAGAAACATTAAATATAACTCTCTCCATTGTCCTTAAAGGTGACCTAAAAAAACCAATATCCGCATTTATTTATTTATTTATTTTTGGCATTCGGTGCATATCAGTAAATTTTACGATAGAGCTGTAAACGGAGCTAAATCTTAGTTTTATACGAGGCACACTTATAGTATTATTATGAGTTATTTCCCTTTGCTGAAGGTTATTGATAATCTTGGTAGAAAACACCTACCACCTGTCAGGCCTGTGGTCAATTATGTTATAACGAAACAACCGAAATTAAATTTAATTCAATATCTTGGTTGCATTTACGATCACTCACTTGTCAGTAGTGTATTTAATAAGTTACATTACTATTCGATTGTGATATATTATATTAGTTTGTAAATTATATTTCTTTATAAAATCACAGACATATTTTTGGGCGGTATTACTATTGACTGACCATCATATATTGGATGTGCTAAGATTTAGATAATCCCATTCACAAAAATTATATTTCAACATAAAGCCGAACTGCTTGAAGGCGACTGTTATTTTCAAACATTGTTGGATCATTATTGGTCATATGAGAGGTGACAACAATGAGAAATGTTGTTATTCTGTTGCTTTTTTTACAACCTGTAACAATAAGAAATGACGTGTCCTTTCTTCATACAAGACGTACACTAGGAAGAGATAAGGATTTCTGATTAGGCTTATCGGAAATTTGATTTCTAAAAGTTGTGCCACACTGAGATTTTGAAGAGTAGTGGTATAAGATTGAGATGATTGTTTTTACAAAAGAAATCCTTTGTTTTTAAAAAAAAAAAAAAAAAAAAAAACTGCTGAGGGGAAGACTTATTGGCAAACGACTCTTTCAGAGTGAAAGGATAATCATCAGCTGCCCAAGCAGCATCTTACAAAGTTTTGACCTTTTTCTCAACAAGATGGATGGAATTTTTTAACTCTTCATTTAACATGAACTGTCTGAGGTTATCATAATCTTTTTCAAGCTTCTTCTGCTATGTATATGTAATTTAATTATTTGTTTGTTAATTTTTAATTTTTTTTTATTCCATTACATGCTATTATAAGGTAACTTTGTTTACAGGATTTGACATTTTTTCTGAAATTCAGTTCCGTTCTGTTTGACCTGACTGTTGTACTAATAGAAACACTGAGTCTTGTTTCTGACCTTGATTCAGAAACAGTGGCAGTTCTAGTAAACAACTTTTTAAATTTTTTTTTATTTCTTCCCAGAGTAAGAACCATTGTTTTCAGTTAAGGCCATACTGGGAGTATTTGATGTTATGCATGTAAAAAGCTACTATTTTGTTCTGGAAGGGTGACCATGTGACCCTCATACGGGAATTTGTTTTGCTTCTTAAATTAGTGTATAACTGTTTTCTGGATAGAATTTGGGCATTCGGGCTCTAAACCATTGACACTTAAAGGTGTTTTGTTGTGACCAGTTTGAGGTGAAATCTTATTTTATGGAATACAAGTGATTCTTTTCCCTGGAAATATATAAGTGCTCGTACAGAATTCTTGGACAAAGACATTTATTGAAATTTATACGGAATTCAAAATTGAAAGAATATTTTCTGTGATTTAACAATGAACTGTTGACACATCTGTACTTTGAAGGTTACGACAGACGTCATCGCCCTCCATTTTGAATTTCATCGGGACTTTAACTCAGATTCATTTAGGACTATTTAATAATAGGACTTCTATTGTTTAATTCTTGGATAAATTTTGGATTTGATTCGTAAACCGCAAATCCTTTTTCTCATTTGTATCTTGGTTTTCAAGGGAAATAAATTATTTGCTAAATTTTACAAAGCTTGTTGTCTGCACTCTTTTCTTGTTACTTTTTGCAGCCTAGACACGTAACACTTGGTCGAGCACGACCTATCAAATAGCTGTTTCTTTTTGCTATGTCACATAGGTTTGTCCAGTTTTTTCTACAATTCCTGAACCAACATTGATATGTCTCAGGTACCAACTCATAACCGTTAAAGATATATTCCTTAACCACATCATAATAAGGACACTGTTGTACCGACAGAAAAATGTAGATATCACGAGGTCTGCCAAAAAGTACACGCTGTAATAACAAAAAGCCCAAAGCACTCCTGAAAATATCAAACTTTTAGCATTTTTCTCAAAGTGAAGAAAATATTTGTCAGCTTCTTTTTTCTGAAATAGGTGTACTAACCTAATAGTCCTGATAACATCAAACCCTGAACTTGTGTGTAAAGGGGGGTTGGGGGTTAGCATTCTCTCTGCCAGTTCTAATTCTTTCAAGTTTTATATATTCCATTCTGTACTTGCATCAGTGTTTCCATTAAGTCTTTCATAATTTGCATTTTTATTATTTCTTTCTGAAAATGAAGCTTTGCTAATTCCTATTCCATCAAGGTTTTTTTAAAACTGTATTTCCTTTAATTTCCGATCAAAACCAGAGACGGGATTACCAATTGATATCAAAGCACCATCATCCGAAATTTCCTTTCCCGCCAAATATTGAACCAAAATAGCCTTCATCTCGTGCTTTGATAAAGATGTTTTCGCTTCAGAAAGATCATAATGCCTGGCAACCTCAAGGAACTCGTCGCTGTTTAAATAATCTATCCCTATCTCGGTTGGATTTAAAACAAACTTCTCCGCTTTAGATGACAGTGCGAAAGCTTGCTGGCTTCACTAAAGATTTATCGTATGTGAGAATTTAAAATCTTTATCATGGACAATGGACAAAGACAATTTGAATTTTACGGAAATGTTTTAATGTTCCTGAAATGCTTTAAAGAAACACAGATCTCAAAAGAGCCCCCATTTTCTGTTATAACTCTATGGTCGTAACAAATGTAAAGAAAGAAGCGAAAGTAGTATAGTGGGATACTATAGCGACAGTGGGAAAATACATTACAGACCCACCCAACCAGGGATACTATGGCGACAAGATTTATAGCGACAAATGGCACAGCCTTGCCTTTATAGTGACAATGGGAATTTTGTATAGCGACAATAGGAATGGAACAGGTAGGGTGACGTCACGGTACTGGACACTTGCAACAATGTGGCAAGTACCGTGACGTCATCCCACCTGTTCCATTCCTATTGTCCCTATACAAAATTTGCGTTCCTTTGTGTGGATAGTATAGTGTGTGTTTTATGCATTCGCTTTCGTTTCCATAGATTGATGAACATCAATCTATCGTACCTAAATGATACAACAGACTAAAAAAAAAATTAGGTAAGAGAATAATGTTTTTGGAAGTTAAACATAAATTACACAATCGAATAAAAAAATATTTTAGGCAAGAAAGAACAAATATCTTTTCGAGGCATATGAAAGTGGCCCTGAAAAGGGCCATTGGTTTTTATGTTAACACCATTCCGTTAACATAAAGGACATCTCTCTGATCTTCTTCTCTTTTTCAAACTTTGTTAAACCTCTGGTCCATAGATGAGGACTCGCTTCAGACAGCCCTGTCTGTCCACCTAACATCTTCTTTTCCAAACAGTCGTATCGAAGATCCGGATGATGGTCCATGATGATTTAACATACATGGGTTAGTCCGTACGGAACAGCATAGACGATACGAGAGTAGAGGATCCAACGTTTGTCCACATCTTGTGACGAGAACAGGTGAAGGGAATGAAGTGAACCGTGTTTATTTATAGTGGAAGACTGGATCGAAACGGATTGAAATTGTTCACGAATCCCAACATGCGTTACAAAATTCAGTCACTTCGCGGAGTCTGTCTTCCAATCCGAAAAGAGCTACCTGTGACGTCACATTCCTTATATAGGTTCACTAGCGTCTGTGCGCAGTGAATCGATGCGACATTGTTTTGTGAAACATGACGGAAACTATAAAGACAATGAATTGGGGTGCACCGGTCGTGGAGACGAGAAGCGATGGTATAGCAGTGGCTACCAAAGTCAACACAGGTCTATTTCCAGAAGAGGTCGATTTCAACTGGGATTTAGTAGATTTTCTCACTTCGCAAGAATTTGTTCCTGTATCAGTACCTTCACCACCTTCTCCTTCTTTACCACAGGTCGAGGGTTTTATACAGAGACAGAAAGAAGAATTGGAGAAATTTTTACAACAGCAGAAAGAGGCAGAACAAGCATTTCTCCTTGAACAGCAACAGCGAGAAGAAGAAGAGGCAAGAAGGAAACGACAGGAAGAAGAAGAAGCAGTAGAGAAGAAACAAGGTCTAGGAGAGAAGGAGAACAGTGAAACTCAAACGATAGTGGTACTCTTGGACATTTTGGCAGAGTTAAGAAGTCTGAAACAAATGTATCAGACTTCTTTATTACGACCCAAGAGAAAAAAACCTTCCCAAGCCAAACAGCCCAACCCTGTTAATATACCTGAGATACCACCCCTAGCGATTTCTACCAAATCATTGACAGGAGTAAGTCCACAAGTAGGCCTTGGCGGTGGCAAAGGCTTAAGGCAGTTGAAGCTGATTGCTTCTCGTTCCTGAGTTTGTTTTTTGAAGAAAAAAAACCCAAGAACCCAACGGTCTTTTTCAGAGCCACTCACTTCTTTCGAAAAGAGATAATATTCATTTTGCCAAAATCCGTTAAAACTCAAAATCCCTTTTATTTATTTAACCCTGTGATGCACGTGTGTGAGTGAGTGAGTGTAGGTCCTTATTATTCTAAACGATCAAAACCAAGAGACACTTACGTTTTTCAGTCTGGTCTATTCTGGTACAAATATTTACAATCCAATTCACAACACAACACAACACTTTAAAAAAAGTTCATAGACTTCTTCCGTATCTTTTTTTCATCACTCTCTCTGTTTTTTTTGAATTTCTTCACTTTCACAGTTTTTTCATCCTCTTCTAGCTGACTTTTTTCTCGTTTTCTTTTCTTTTCTGTCTTCTCTTTCTGAACGTGTCGGAGTTCGTCCTTTGCCGAGGGCACCTCTTCTTCTTCCTCCTCCTCCTGTTGTTTCTTAGGGCAGTCTGAAGACCAATGTCCTTTCTCTTGACAATGATAACAGGTATCCTGACGTTTGTCTCTTTTGACACTGGTCTTGCTTTTTGACGGTCTGAAACGTGATTTGACGGCAGAAACTTGATTCATCACCTCGCACAGTAGCTGAAGTCTTGGCTCAAATTCATGCCAGCGATTTTGAAGTTGACATGAGTGAGCCAGAATCCAGACCCAGAAAGTCTACACCAAGTCAAAGTCCATCACCACCAGTAAACCCTGAACATTACTACCACATTCGAGAAACCGACAAACGCTCCTCCAGAAAATTTAGAACTGCGGCCTACACGTACGCGGTGAAGTTTAAAGATTTTAAGTCAGACCGTTGGAGAAAGCAAAAGGGTTCATCACCGATGTGTGGGATTCTTTGTTAACCACACTGAAACAGAAATGTGAAGCCAAAGAAGACGATCGCTTGAGACTTTCCATTCATCACGACAGTTTGAAGTCCCCCGTTTGGATCGAGTTTAGAAGCCCGGCAGAATGGACACCTTCCAAAGTCATGGACAAGATTCAACAAGTACAGTAATCGAACGACAAGTTTCACATCACCGACGGAAAAGCGACATTGTTCATGACCCACGTATCTCTTCCCCAAGGGACAGGACATGGCAAAAAGGGTATTATTGGTGGACGACCTTCGCAGGATCAAGCGTAGCATCGTTTAAATTAAGGCAAGATGTGTTTTAGCAAGTGCCACCGTGGTGGGACGAACGTATGCCGACAAGAACGACACGACAGAATGGAAGAGGGCCTGGAAAACTATTCAACGATCGGACCGAGCCAAACAACGAAGAGAAGCAGAACTCCTGTTCCAGTAAGCGGGGAAATCCAAAGACACACCCTGTGGCATTCCTGAAATGTAAATATTGCAAGATGTCTTAGCTCCACGCTACACATTGAAAGTGCACCCTCAAGAAGTGCGTGGACCTTTGTTATTTCGAGGCAAAGATTTCAAAGACGGAAAATACATTCATGTCTATCATCACGATCAATATTTTGATGCCATTATCAGTATCACTTCATTCCTAGGATACGGTTATTATTGCGAGAAATGTGACTTTGGCTATAGCAATCGAGAGCAACACAAACATTGTGGATCGAAATGCTCAGGATGTTTGGCCTCTAAACCCTGTCTGGGCGAAGGACAAGAACGAGTGCATTGCCCAGCTTGCCAGCGCACGTTTGTCAGTCCAACTTGTTACCAACAACATCTAAAAACGCAAGGTTCACAGTAGAAATGTGCTTGTCAGCTCCTGAGATTGTGCCCTACTTGTGGACAAGGCATACGTACAAATAATACCAAGGCGCACGTATGTTCAGGAAAGAAGCGATGTCACATCTGTCGCCAAATCGTGGAACACCAATGCTACATTCAAAAATACCAATCCAAACATGAAGAAGAAGAAGATAATGACCAGAAGAAAGGAAATTTCATCTTGTTCGATTTCATGCAAGAGACTGGCATCAACATTCCTAATATCTGCGTAGCTCACCGAGCGTGTGAGAAGTGCATCCAAGAGCCTATCTTTACTCATTGCCCTCACTGTAGCAAGATTCCTGGAGGACGTGAAAAAATCTTTCGGGGACCGAACACGCTGACCGATATCGCCTAATGGATATTAGACCCTATCGACAAGACGTGGAGCCAAGAAGACATCGAACGTTACGGAGATTGTCATCGCTATGCAACGGTGATGGCTCACAATTTCTCGAGATACGATGGGCAATTTCTTCTCAGATACTATACGGAACAAGGCACCGAACGTCCTACAGTGGCTTTGAACGGAACAAAAATCATTTCCATGCAAGTGGGACAAGTGCAGTTTGAATGTTCGATGAGTTACTTGGCCATGCCTTTGAGGATGTGATGCGATTATGATTTTTAACGTAGCTTTAATAATTTTTCAGTCATATCGCTACGATGTCTGCAGTGTGGCAGATTATAGTGATATCTAGCACTGGGGCATCATGCCGCAGACATGTAGCATGATGTCCCACCCAGTCACATTATCCTGACACCAGGCCGACCAGTCCTAACACTAACCTCTTAATGCTGAGCGCCAAGCGAGGGCCATGCCTTTGAGCCGAATGCCTAAAACTTTTGGAATGACAGAAATGACCAAAGGCTATTTTCCGCACTTTTTCAATACCGAAGCCAATCAACATACCATTCTATCCCATTTGCCTGAGGCTCACTACTACGACCCCACAACCTGCGTACCGAAAAATGAGAAGCTTTCTACGCTTGGTACCACACTCACGCCTCGGACCCTTTTGACTTTCAGGAAGAAATGTTAAAATATTGTCGTTCCGACGTGGACATTTTACGGCGTTGCTGTGGAAAATTTCGAGAATTATTTGAAAGAAGCCCGCACCATTGTCAAAGCGTGTTCCTTAGTGTACCGCCAACGATTCATGCCAGAAAACACCCTAGCTGTCATAAGTCCTCAACCGACGAATTTTGTCAAGCTCCAATACTCGGTCAAAGCCCTACGCTGGTTACATTACTTGTGTGACAAGGAAGACAAATGGATCCAACACGCTCGCAACGGAGAAGGCGAAAAGACCATCGGAACGTATTCAGTGGATGGTTGGGACTTAGAAAACCCCAAGATCGTGTACGAGTTTAACGGGTGTTTATTTCACGGTTGTCCCTTCTGTTACCCTCAACGTGGCACTACAAATCAGTTTTTACAACGGACCATGGAAGACTTGTACCAGGCCACTTGTCAGCGGCGCTTGAAGTTAGAAGAGCAAGGATACCAAGTGGTAGAAATGTGGGAACACGAGTACGATCACCGTTTGAAAACCGATCCCAAGTTTAAGCACATCCTGGAAAGTTACAAGCTAGTGGACCCACTGGTTCGTACTAGTATTCCCACGGGACAGTTTGTACGGAGGACGGACGAATGCCACCTGTTTGCTGTACCATTTTCGCAGACTACGTGAATGCCTTTTAAAAACTGAAACAAGAAGGCAGCGGCTATCCTTCCTGGTGCCACACCCCTGAAGGCCAAAAGAAATTCAAAGAGAAATACTGGGAGCAGGAAGGCATCACTTTAGACCACATCGAGAAAAACGTTTGCCAAAGTGATGTTAAATTGCTTGTGGGGCAAAATGGCACAACGAGTATTTGACAGAACCTTCCCGCTACTTTCAGATGATTCACGACAAAACCAAATACATGAAACACGTGGACTTCGTTCGTGAGGGCTTGATGTTAATTAATCAATAACTAAGATGAACTGGACTTTGCAGAAGCCGACGAATTTGGAAATGTCATCATTGCGGCTTACGTGACAGCCCATGCTCGCTTAAAACTGTACGAAGCTTCAGAACTTTTAGGAGATCGTGTGTTGTATTTTGACACGGACGGTTGCATCTACATCGATCGTCTGGGTCAACAACACCCTAACATCAAAGGAGACCGTTTAGTAGCCTGGACGGACGAGCATCCTGACGACAAGATTCTAAGTTAGGCAAGTGACGTTCCCAAAAGTTACGGCTACGAATACCTTGACCCACCAGGAGAAATGCACACGGAGTGTAAAGTAAAAGGATTGACTCTCAATTATCACACCAGTCGACTGGTGAACTTTGGCGTCTTGAAAGAAGCCTTGCATTCTGGACAGGATGAAAATTTTAAAGTGACCACCCACGAACCGCACAAGATTGTACGTTTACCCACACACCAAATTGTCAGCCGACCCTTGGAAAAAGTCTATCAAATCGTGTATCAGAAGCGTGTACGGATTCCCAATCACTTATCTTTACCGTACGGACATGTCGATATTGGTCTGCATATAAAACGGGACAACGTCCAAAACCGATAGTTTATTGGCACTACCAACGCCATGCGAGAAAGATGAATCCTTTGAAACAGCAAGTATCAAGCGTAAGACTCAAGTCCAACGAGAAATTCGGGTACGATGCTGTGCCTTGCGATGGCAGGGATGCCGTAAGCTATGACTTCAGTATCACATTATGGAACTTTGCTATACCTACCATGAAAACTGATGCTGTGCGTGTCAAACCTGACGGATGCGAAAGCGATGCCACTCGTCATCGTACGTCTTTTTCCTTTACTGGTGTTCATGGTGGATGTCATCGTTATGAAACCACGCGGCTACCACCCTACGGATGTCATCCAAAACTGAAAAACTCCTACATATTTCACCTTACCCTCATCTAAATGAACCTGCGAAAGATGAACACTCGTTCCCTGTGCGATTGCCTGAATACTGCGACTTTGAAAGTCGATTCCAAACTTTCCGAGGAAAATGGCCAAAATATCTGGGAGGACCTACGCCCGAAGAATTAGATAGAGCCGGATTTATCTACTTGGGCGAAGGGGATAAAGACAAGTGCTTCAGTTGCGGTGTGTCACTTCACGAGTGGGAGAAGAAAGATTGCGCTTGCCTGAAACATGCTCGATGGTCTCCAGATTGTCACTACCTACCTTTAGTGGGACCTTGTTATTGAAGTGGTATACCATTCCGTTTATGAAACCAGCTGCTTGGCTAGGAGTCAAACGTTGGACAACACCTATACAAGTATTTAAACTCCACTGGAAAAATAATCTTCAAACATTACCAATCGAATTGCAAGAGAAGATCTACAAGGACATTTGGCAGGGACTTGCCAGAGCAAAATCTCGATGGGTGACTGAGGAACTTTTATGTCGAGAAATTCACAGGAGGCAATTGACAAAAGTCAACAAACAATTCAGATTTCTCTGGATCAAGGGTGTGTTCATCCGAATATTCCGCTTTAGACCATTTACATTTGAAGATTTGTTTGATATTCTTGACCGTATCCTGGAATGGGAGTGGAAAGAAATTACTCACTACATTCGTTACTTTCGCTCTAGGAGAAGTGTTTGACTGATATAGTCATGGATACTTTACAAGAGAACATTCGTGGTTTGCCTGTGGAGTTGAGAGAACTCATTTACGCGAGTTGGTTAAAATACAAGTGAAACGCAAAGAACAAATGCATCCGTTACGTCTCCAATGTTTGAACCACTGGTACCTGAATGTTATAAAAGGACTGATTCTGATGAAAGCATTCCAATTGTCAGACATTGTTAGACTACCCCTGCGCGAGAAGGATTGTTTTTTTTACTGATTCCTTTTACTACAAGGTAGACATACTGCAACGAATTCCAGAAGAAGAGTTGGAGGGTTACCAAAATCTTTTACACAATGTAAAACTTAGTTCAGGAGGACATTTCTGAACGGTGTGTGATGTGCAAGTTAGTGACTAAACAATTTAGATTTGCCACTGGAGTACGACCATATCTGTGCAGAAAGTACACTTATTGCCTCCGACAAAAAGAGGTAAGAAAATGGACTAACATGCCACGACCTTTATCATTCGTGATACAACAGATTCCGTGGAAGAAAATCAATTACACTATTCAGACAGTGGAGGATTACCATTGTATTTTACAAGGACTGTGTCCACTGAATTGGGGTCGCCGTGTAGTGTGTGTCTTAGTGACTTGCTTTCTGGGATTTCGTTTACCGGCCGATTCTTTGTGGACTCTTTACAAACAGTACATACCCCCCAAAAAACATGAAAGTGGTCCCTTTAAATGAACACGGAAAGCTCATTCTGCTCAAAGCTTTGAGCTTTCATCTCGATACTTCTCGACAACCTCTACAGGAAAGAAAGATTCGTCAACTTTTAGGTACTGAAGATGTGTACCATGATGTGTGTGTAGCTTGTGACTTACACTCTCACTGGAAAGATGTACTTCACTGGAAACGTTGGGGTTTCGAGACTTGGACAACAGAAGTGGCACACTATGCCCAAGATTTGTCATCCTAAATTATTAAAACATTCAGTGAAAAAAGTAACTTTTAAACCTGTGTTAGTGACAGTACCAGAAGAAGAAGAACCACTCCCTTTAGGACAGGACAGGACAGTCATTAACATCCCCGAAAGACCATTCCAGGAGGACACTTATATGACTGTGCCAAGGAGTGTAGAGACTTTAAGAACATTACACACGGTCCCTACGATACCACCTCTTGATCACCACAATTGTTGTACAGAGACTTGTTCATATTCCACTATGATCGTTTTGATCTGTTTTTTTATTCATGTACTTAACCATTTGGCTTTTATGTATTTTTGTCTTTCGTGTTGTTCACAATTAAAGATGGCAATAAACGTGTCCTGAAAAAAGTTTAAAAACTCTTGTCTTGTCTGTCTTCCTGTCAAAAGTGACATTCCTTACACTACTACTATGGTTACCTCTACTGTTTCTGCTCCCTCTTCCTCCACTGTCAAAGTCATCGACGAACACTTAGATCGGACTAGTTGGGAGGCCTTGTATCTTCGCCATCCCTTTAACATGCTCATTGCCGGACCAAGCGGTTCCGGCAAAACCGAATTTGTCAAACATTTGATCGAACATAAACATTATTTGCTCGATCGTCCACCTCAACGAATCGTGTGGTGTTACAAAGAGTGGCAATCAGCGTACAGCCTTCTGCGAGAAAGTCAAGGCGATTCCATCGTCTTTGTGGAAGGCATTCCTGGCGAAGACGACGGGATCGTGTCTGACCCTAGTCAAACCCATTTGGTTATTTTTTACGACATGTTAGGAGAAGACGAAGAAAAAATTAAACTGTGGTTTACTCACTCAAAATTTATTTCAACAAAGTAAAGCCCATCGCACCATCAGTCTCAATGCTCATTACGTGGTATTGTTTAAAAGCCCTAGAGATAAATCGCAAGTGCAAGTGTTAGCCAAATAGTTAGGAACGTCTTGGCCGACTCATGCGTGCGACGATGCCACTCAAACCCCACACGCTTATTTACAAAAAAACAGTAAGGGTGTTTTCTATCGCGTCCGCGTTTAAACCATATAAAGCGGGTCGGTCTCCAGTCTGGCCATCCATGGTTGACTCGTCTACCTAAGAACATGCCTTCCAGACTAGCCAAGCTGAACGAAGCTTACGTGAATTTACATCGTGTCAGGCTAAACCTGATACCAACGCCTGAAGAGATAGAGAATGTCAGGATGTTATCAATAGCCCAAGACCAGCTAGAAGGGGTCTTCAGAGAGGAAATCAAGAAAGAACAAGAAGAATGGACAGAGAAGTACAGACTTCAGAAGCAGAGAGAACAGCAACAAGAACAACAGCAGCAGCAACAGCAGTAGCAAGAACCAGACAGAAGTTTTGTTGACTGTCGTATGGACACCAAGGAGTTCTCCTCTTTCCGCAGAAGCAGGCCGTATCGTATAGGAAAGCCTGTCGCCAGACCGGGACGCAATCTTAGACAGTAAAAACAGATTGCTATCACTCCCCGTCAACAAAAACAGCCCTTTTTAGGTCTACCCCATTACTCTCGAAACGACATACTAATTTAATTGGCAAAAAAATTTGTGTGTTTGTATGTTACAAAAAAAATAGAAGTGTGTCAATAAGCACTTCATTTCTTTTGTCAGTAAAAAACAATCCACACATCGTTTCTCTGTCTTGTCGAATCGTGCATGTCTGTGTTTGTAAGTAAAAAAAAGTCAACGTGAGTGTTTCTTTTAGGTCCGCGCGTTTGATGTGATGGTAAATTTTGGTGTCAGGGGATGTTTACCTTCACGTCCGTGCTTCAAGTATATAAAGCGAAGCAATCGTCAGTCTGGCTACCCATCGTTGACTCGTCAACATTGAAAATGAGTAACAGAATTGCAAAATTACTGGAACTTCAGATGCACCTGGAGTATGCTAGGCAGCTGCTAGACGATCTGGCCATGGAAACCATAGCGGAGGAAGCAAGGATAGAAGAGGAACAGAAGAGGCGGAAGAAAGAAGAGGAGAAGGAAATGAAGAGAGGGATCCTACCTCACCTCATAATGAGACCTGTGCGTGAGGTGAAGCCAATGATCAGTACACCTTCACAACCAGTACCGCCACCTCAACAACAGCCTCAGCCACAGCCACAACAACAACATCCTCGACTGTGGTATAGAAGACAGAGGGAAGTCTTCAGAATCCCAGAAACTGAAGATTGGGGTTCTGAAGCGACTCAAGAGGCTTCTGCGCTCCCAATCACAGATGTGAATTGAGTAAATGATTGGAGCAGGAGATGTGTCTGTGATGCCAGACCTGGGAGGTGTAACCATTAGCCAGGTGAATCTGAAGTTCTAAAAACAGCCCTTCTCAGGGCTAACCAGATCTCTAGAAAAGAGACTATTCAATTTGCCAATTTGAGTGAATGTAAAGTGGTGTGATTATAAACACTCACTCATTTACTGATGTGTGTATGTATGTGTGTGTTGCGTTCGCGTTCGTTTTTGTGGTAAGTATACTGTGTGTTTTATTCATTCGCATTCATTTGTGTGGATAGTATAGTGTGTGTTTTTTTTCTTCTCTTATCGTTTGTGTGGATAGTATAGTGTGTGTTTTTTCTTCTCTTCCCTTTTTTGTGGATAGTATATATGGTATGTTTTTGTGCATTCGCGTTTGTTTGTGTGGATTGTAAGTATGGTGTGTTTTATGCATTCGCGTCCGTTTGTGTGGATAGTATATATTTGTGTGTTTTATCCATTTGCGTTCGTTTGTGTGGATAGCAGGTATGGTGTGTTTTATGCATTCGCGTTCGTTTGTGTGGATGTGGATAGTAGGTATGGTGTATTTTATGCATTCGCATTCATTTGTGTGGATAGTAGGTATGGTGAGTTTTATGAATTCGCGTCCGTTTGGGTGGATAGTAGGTATGGTGTATTTTATGCATTCGCGTTCGTTTCTGTGGATAGTAGTGTGTGTGTGTGTGTGTGTGTGTGTGTGTGTGTGTGTTATGCATTCGCGTTCGTTGTGTGGATAGTAGGTATGGTGTGTTTTATGCATTCGCGTCCGTTTGTGTGGATAGTAATAATATGTGAACTGAATGTAAAGGATGTTTTCCTTCACGTCCGTGCTCCACGGATATAAAGCAGAGCGCTCGTCAGTCTGGCTACTTACGTTGATTCCGTATTGGTTTAATTTGGAGATGAGTCCTTTGGTCCATACCAGGTCAATGTTTTTTCCAGATCGAGGAATATTGCTATGAGGTGTCTTTGTGATTTTTGTTTAGCGTTAAAGGCTAGTTTAATGTGTGCTTCTAATCTGATGAGTTGATCAATTGTGGATCTTTTGTTGCGGAAGCCGCTTTGGTTTTCTGTCAGGAGGTTGTTTGCGTCCATGTGGAGTTTTATCCTGTTGGTAACCATTGTTTCCATGATTTTGCAGACTTTGTTAGGGAGATGGGTCTGTAAGATGTTAACAACTTTTGAGTCTTTGCCGTGTTTCGGTATCGGGATGAAGATTGCTTGTTTCCATGGTGCTGGTATGTTTCCTGTTTTCCATATTAGGTTTATCATGTCCACTGCTATCCGTTGCATGTTTGGTGGTAGTTGTTTGTATATGATGTATCCTAGGTTGTCTTCACCTGGTGATGTGGGTTTCTTATTTTGTAGGGCTGTTTCCATTCATGAAGTGTAAAGTAGTCGTTGAGAGGTGAGTTATTGCTGATTTGTTCTGTGCATTGGTCTGTAAATATGTGTGGGTGTTTGTCCTCCATGAGTCGTCTTTGTGTCATAAAGGTGTGTGTATGATTTAGGTTACTGCTAGCATGGGCGAAGTGTTGTGCTAGTAGTTCCGCTCTTTCCTGGTTAGTTTGTGCTCCCATTATTTTTGGTGTCGATTTAGGGGCGTTCCCTCTGATGGCTTTAAGTTTTGCCCATAAATCTTTGGATTTGGTACGCGGGGAGAGTGTGGAGTAGTATTCTTTCCAAGATTTTTGTTTAGCGTCTTTGATGACAGTCTTTACGATGGTTTCCTGTTGTTTGTATTTGGCTAGATCGGTAGATAGCTTTGTGAGTTGGAATCGGTAAAATGCCCTTTTTTTCTCCTGAATTGCCTTTTTGCATTCCTCAGTCCACCAGGGTACATGGCCTTTACTTGTCTTTCCGCTTGTTTTCGGTATTGATTTTTGCGCTGCTGCGTTGATAACTTCGGTAATGTTGTTATAGTAGGTGTTAGTGTCGGTGCCCTGTAGGTCTTCAGTATATATTGCGAGTCCTCCACCTCGGTTTCCATGTGGGCGGTGTTTATGGTAGTTGGTTTCGTAGTTTTTGATCTTTGGTAATTTGGTGCAGGTTGTTGGTAACATTGTTTCCTCGAGACAGATTATGTCGGGTTTGTGGTTGGTGTCGTCTTTTGCCGCGACCAGTTCGGCGTGATTTGCATATAGTCCTCTGCAATTCCATTGCCATATGGTTATTGTTGAAGTTTGTTTGGTTCTTTGTTTGTTAGGGCTGTACTTACCTGTATCCTTGCTATGTGTCTGTGTGATGTTACTGTGGCTTTGTGATTGTTTATTGTGGTTTTCTGTTGTAGAGTTTGCCAGGTGTGGTTGAACTATAACTTTCATCTCTGCAATTTAAGTAATTTTTTTGTATTCGGCAACCTGGTTCTTGGAGTAGCACCATATGACAATGTATTTGCTTCGTGGTCTTATTATTTTCAACATATCCCCCTGTTGCCGCATTAATGTTGTTGCAAGTGTTTTGGTATTTATTTTCAGGAATTTATCGTTGGGGCTACTAATGAACAGCGTCAAATAAGCAGGATGATATCTGTGTTTCTTTGGCGTTCCATTGTTATTTTTGTCACCTGTGATGTTTTTGTTAGCGTTGTTTCTTTTGGCTTTTTTGGTGCTGTCTCTGATTGTTGGTGTTCGTTCGGTAGTATTGCATGTTCTCTTGATTTTGGGTAGTCCTTTGAGTGGATGTTTGCCTTTAGGTGTCGTGGCGTGTTCTTCATATTCTGTTGTAGCTCTGTAATTGATGTTTGTTTGTTTTTGTCTATTTTGTTGTATTTGTTCTTCTTACAGCGCCCAGCCCGGGGCTATAACCAGTCGCAAAAGCACACAAGTGCATAGGCGACTTAAATCCTTCAGTCAGTCAGTCAGTCTGGCTACCCGTGTTGACTATTCAACACCTTCGAAAAAAAAATGAATGTATTTAATGAATTAAGACAGTTGGTTCTGGATGATTGATGCAGCCTACGTGGTGGAAAGGCTTGAAAAAGAATGGAGCTATCCAGTCACGAAAGACTTTGTGACCAGTCAAGTCACTAGCCTCAAAGTAGCCAGGGATCTGGTGCAAGGTATGATAGAAGAGGAGGTGGAGAAATTAAGATGCTTCATCCAGCCTAAGTATGTGAGAGTGGGGACATTGAAGGAAGCCCTTGATCATGTCTTCCAAGTGAGGATCTTCTTGCAAGATATATTTAATTGGACAGAGTGGTCTTTTGTCCAGTGGGGCTTACAACAATTAAGGAAATCTGAAGACATGATGAGAAAAGTGATGAAAGAAGAGGTAAAGAAAATCAAAGACACCTGGACAAGAGAGAAAGGAGAAGGAAAACAGAAAGAGAAAAGAAGAGTTTGAAAAACTTAACAACAACTGGATGAAGGTGCAAGAAAAGTTTAGAGCCATGGGACATCCTGACTGGATTCCAGAGGATGAAAAGAAGAAGAAGAAAGGAATCATTGGAAAACTGAGGAACTGGTTGAAGAAGTGGAGAAAATAGAAGAAGAAGAAGAACCCAAAGGCCCTTTTCAGGGCCACTTTCATATGCCTCGAAAGATTTATTTTCTTGCCTAAATTTTTTTTTGATTAGATTGTATAATTTATGTTTGACTCCCAAAAACATTATTCTCTTACCTAATTTTTTTTTAGTCGGCTGTATGATTTGGGTATGATAGATTGATGTTCATCTATCTATGGAAACGAACGCGAATGCATAAAACTTTGTATAGGGACAATAGGAATGGAACAGGTGGGATGACGTCACGGCACTTGCCACATTGTTGCAAGTGTCCAGTACCGTGACGTCACCCTACCTGTTCCATTCCTATTGTTCCCATACAAAATTCCCATTGACGCTATAGTGTCCCAGGGTGTGCCATTTGACGCTATAAATCTTGACGCTGTAGTACAAACACCCTGTTTAAACCTTAAAGTCCCATTGACGCTCTAGTATCCCACTATACTACTAGTGACTATACCTGTTCTTCTTTCAAATATTACTTTAAATAATATTGTAAATGTTTCGTATAAACAGACAAAATGCCTGTCAGTTGTGATGTGTGTGTTTTGGATTTTTAACGTTAACTTTAACAATATTTCAGTCATATCGCTACGATATATGCAGTGTGACAGTTTATAGTGATGTCTAGCACTGGGGGTATCATACAGCAGACATGTAGCATGATGTCCCACCCAGTCACATATATACCTGGAACCAAGTTTTCTTTCTGCAGATTCCGGTACAGACGTACGATATTCGAGCAAAACATGCGTGAATAATGATTAAATGTAAGCTTTCCACCTGTTAAACTTAATAAATAACCACTTTATCATGTCCAAAGAAATAACCACATGACGACTTTATCATGCCCAAGTAAATAACCACTTTATCATGTCCAA
>JAECUM010008881.1:0-94052 GCA_016617855.1 Megalonaias nervosa
TTTTTTTTGCTTGGTGTTTTACGATGACATTCTTGGAGTTCTACGAACTCACGATCTTACATATAGATTTATATTTAACGTCTCTGACCTCATTCCAACAAGTGTCCTGATTGGTCAGAAAGTTTAAAATGTATCCTTGATAAAAGCGAATTACGACATTTTAGATAAACAACTTGATTGGTTCTGATACAATCAAATATCCCGGCGGAACTTGAGGACTAAATGAATGAAGAATGTATCCTTGCTGGGCCTGCGCAGACTGTTGTAAATCAACTTGATAACTACCATCGACGACGTCACATACTAGATTGACCGCAATCGTTGATGTTATATTGACAATACCCGGCGAGACATGCCGTCCTCCACCGTACGGATCGTTGTTGTGTTTGAGAATAACTGGTGGCGGAGCTATTTTTCTTAATTATTCAAGAATTTTTGGAAAGTTTTCACGGACAATATCGCTGATTGATTGCCTTGTATAGAACTCAAGTTCAGGTAAAATATCATCATCTCGCTGTTTATCGACTGACTTTTTATAATGGTCTAAAAGTAAGCGTTTTAATTCATCGTCGGATTTAATATTTGCGATGATAATTTTGTTAACCTGTTTTCTATCAAGGAGAATATGTGTCAGATTATTGACGTTATCGATGATCTGCTGTTTTATATCTTCATCGTAATGAACAGTTATAGCCGCAAACAGATTTATTGTATTAGTGTATACTTGAATGTACTCAGACTCAATTGCATTTCTGAATGATTTAATGAAATCTAAATTTAATCTTTTTATTACTGAAAATATTGGAGCAAGCACAGTAATTGGTTTTGAAAATAATAAATCTGTTATCCGAGGAAGACTTTAACCATCACTATCAATAATGTATAAATTTCTGTTAAAATATGTCCATGGTTGTAGTTTTCGATATTTTGGAATATTTGTGAATGTCTGTTTCGCTAAAAGAAATTCATCTCGAATTGGTTCTGGTGGTCCATCATGAACCGGTGGGATTTCTGGCCATCCTAATACGGATCTGATCGAAGACTGATAAATGTCAACGGCATACTCCGGAGAATTTACTTCGATCGCGGCTGATAAAGTTGGTTCATGAACAGTAATGGCTATTTTTGATTCTTTTCCTGTGATAGACTTAATCCGGCGCAGGAATTCTTCATTGATTTGTTCTATGTGATAACTGCCCGTGGGTATACTGACTACTTGCCAATCTGGAGTTCTATCGGGTTTGTTTTTATTTGCAAAGACAAGTGAATTATTAGGCTGCAATCCACCAAATGATTTCGATCTAATATTTGGCCAACTATAATAAACTCGCAATTGTGCTAGCGCAATTTCTTTAGCTGTTATCGCGGTTGGAAAATTATTACTGAATTCAGGATTAGTTGAACTCCCCGATATCATTATGGTTTTTGGCGGAGTTGTGTTAACGACGATCTGCTGCAATAGTTCGTTCGGCGTCGACATTATTATTATTTATTATCGATTCTAATTCAGGTTCGTTGACACTGTTGTAAATCTCGATTATCATGCTGAATTCCTCATCGGATATTTTGCCATCACTGAGATACGACGAAATCAACGATGATAGTTTAGAATACGCCGTCGTTGCTGTATGTAATTTTACCGTATACTCGTGTAATTTTGTGCTTGTGCATGTAGCTATCTTTTTTGCAATAATACTGAAAACATCTGCGATAGTTGTTGCGGATGAAACAATAATCGTTACAACTACAGGTGCAGTCGCTGTTAACGTTGATAATATCACTTCAGTTCCAGCGATGAAAGGAGAAACTGAATACACAATTATGTCAATGGCTGCCATGCGTCTGCGATATTTTTTTTTACTTTTATTGTATAATCGTCAACGATATTTTTCAGTTTAGTTTGCCATATACATACTTGATCGTATCTATATCGCTGAACGTCGATCATTATACTATATTAAATAATTAATTGAGGTGTTTCAGCTACAAATTCCAGACACCACCAGTAAGACGCTGTGGTTATTTTTTTATCGGATGGTTCCAGTATAAATATTTCTTCTGTGTCTTTATTTAATATAATAGACACGGTTCCAGAAAAATTATCGGTTGAATGACGCCATAGAAATGTGGTAAATACCCTAAATTTTGCAGAACTAAACACGGACAGCCTATAAACACCGGTTCCTTCTGCGGTATGTTTGATAGAGTTATTCTGCGGTGTCCACGTTGATGATCCTGACGCTACTGTGTACACGATACTGCTAATTTGTTTATGCTGAATTTTAACGAGATTAGTTTTATTGATGATATTAGGAATTCCAATGATAATATCGTTGAGTTTCGTGTTAACGTCGGCGAGTTTTATGTCAACGATTGGTGGAGTTCCAAAAAATTCATTAGTGGTTCTGTTTACGTTTCTGCGAAAATTCAGAAACAGTTGTTCATGATTAGAAAATTTAGTTCTAAATGCGGCCATTCGATCATTGATTGTCGACAACGAAGTTGTCATCGGAATGTTGTTATCGTCGACGTATTTTTTTGTTGCAGCGTCGAGATCATCTGTTGGTTCTCCTATATTGATGATTTTATTGTTATTCATGTTAATGACGCCATTCATTATATCGCCGGTTTTTAACAATCGTTCGCTTATGCTATCTCGGATCGACGACGTAGTTTCAACACTAGGAACAAGTTTTCCCTCTTTTTCATATACAGCAATAATACCTTCTCGCGATAATCGATTACGAATGATGATATCGTTGATTGAAATATTACTCGTCATCAGTTTTCCTTCACGGTTTTGTAATACAAAAAGCTCGTTTGAATCAACGTTAGCAAGATTGAGCAGGTCAGATAATTTATCATTTATCTGCCTTGTTACTCGCTTGAGTAAATCCTCACCTTGTGCTTGTTGGGTTTTGGTTTTAGCTGATCTTCCGTAGATATATACCATTATTATGATTAGCGATTATTTAAAACAGAACTCGTGTATTCATGTACAGCCTTATGAGGTGGGTTTTTTTTTTATCTTGATACAGCATCAAGTACTGCCAGTGCTTCACGGCCACATATTGGTGGATCCGTTAATGCTTGTGTTGATAGCGTTGAATACCAGATTGGAATATTGTTGCTGACATACTTTAAAAATTCTTTTGGTGGTGCTAGTCCGTACGAATCGAAATAAACAATTCCACGTGGATCAATCGCGTACGCAACCCAACGAGTTCCTGGTCCAGAACTTTCATCTAGATTAATAATACCGGTTTCAACGTTGTTGGGATTTTTCGGTAACTGATCTCGCATAAAAACACCTCTAAAGTTTTTTTATATTTAATCGCGTAGCAGCATCGACTAAATCAAACTTGGACATAGGGAAAATCAACGAATCCCTGGAATTCTTAATCCTTTCCCGTACCGAGTTCCTGGAAGTCTTAGACCCTTTCCTTTTTCTTAATTCCTTTTCCCGTTGCTTTCTTTAGCGCCATCCCAGCTGCTGTTCCAACTGCGCCTAATACAGCGGCTTTTCGACGGCTGGGGCTGCAGCGGCTATTAACGCTGGTATAGCTGCAAGAAGAGGAAATATACCACCTGTCCTAACAATGTTTTTGATGGCACCCGCAGAAAAATTAAGTCTTATGCCGGTCTTCGATTATTTGGTTTCATTGAAATGTTTGACTTGACGTTCTGTTAGAGATAATTTATTTGAACCACCTGTGATTTGTTCTCGCTTTAGTGATATTTTTACCGCACAGTTTTCTTTTGATGCTGATTGTAATTTTTTAATCTGACCAGGAGTCAGACTGACACTAACATGATGATATGACATTTATAATATCATCCTGATTTTAAATCAGGGATTTGATTACATATTTTCTACTGGGGCATCAATAACTCTCATTCGCCCACCAACACCCTCGAGTAGCATCGTCTTATCACTGAGTATAACAGCGATTGCTCTGTAATTAGCAATAGCTCCTCGCGTAACACGAGCTCGAAAATGTATGTCAACGATGGATTGTCTAAACAAATTCAAATGTTTCAGCGAAAAGTAATAGATCGGGTATAAAGTTGTAAAATCTAATTGTGATATTTGTAAACCAGAATCAATATTTTGATCACGCCCCATAAATGATATTAAACGATGATATGCACGTGCTACATGATTTTGATCGAAATTCAGTAATATATCCTCGGAGGGTTCTTGATGTCCGTTTATTCTTAATAAAACCTCAGAAACACCGAGTTTGTCAAATATCATTATACTACGCGTCTGATCATTTACTCGTGCAGCATCTTGGAGAGCAACAAATATATGCCTCGGCCCGGAAATACCCTGTTGTGACGCTATTTGCCATGTGAATAAACCATTAATTGTGCTTTGAACACTATCTGTTGTCATCGTTAAGCATGATAATGTCGATTTGCCACCTTGACCCATAAAGGAGAGTAAACGTTCTTCTTCAGGTATCGTTGGAGTCATTACTGGCATCCACAATGAAAGTTTTGTTAGTATTACTTTACCCACATCACCAGCAGCACCAACAGATCGCCATACTGCATCATCTGTAGCCTTTCGTACGAGTACGACCGTGTGCTTGGCTCCGAAAATAACTTTTGTGACATTTCTGCAAAATCCAAAGATGTGTGACAGTGGAATCGCACATGAAAATCTTCTGTTTCCATCTTTCAGCATAGATCGACGTGCTGCGAATCCTTAGTTGAAATTTGCATTAGCACCATGAACCACAGGAGCAACGTCAGCGTCGGCGTTATTGGCATGGTTTCTTGGTCGTCTTATATCATATGGTACGTAGTTAGGGTGGTCAGAAATGTCCTTGACAAACATCATTGATGGACCAGCTGCTCTTGAATAATCGTCGCTGTATCTTGCTAGACCGAGTATCGTTGTGGCAACGTCGACGTCCTTCTGAATTGATTCAATATTTCTTCCGTCGATGATATATGTAGCACTGTCGAACAACGCCATGATGCCATTATTAACAAAACCAACACTAAAATCAGCTGCGAATTCAGTATTATCTGTTTTTAAGATCTCACCTTCTACTTGAATAAATGATTCAGCGGGTAAGAAATATCTGCTTGTATCTTGAACTTGTAGCTCAATTCGTCCACGCTGATTTGGCTGTCGTGCGTCATAAGAATAATATTGATAATCCCGAACGTATTCATCTTTGAGAACTGGTGCATCCATGTCAAATGCGGGATCAGATACACGTTTAAACATCTTTATTATATTTACTATCGTCTAACACGATGACCACTCTCCGCTATTAAACTTGCTGCTATATTTCTTTCTTTTTCATCGGTTAACTCCACTAGTTTTTGATTTGCAGCTTGATTTATTATTTTACTAACTTTGCAGGCATAATTTCAGTGCTGGCTAGTTTCACTGGTGACTGAGGTTTTCGTCGTATTAATCGTGCTAGTCTATCCTTAATTGCAGAGAATGCTTTGCTAGCAACGTGACCGGCAGCACCAATACCTTTTTCACGAATAACGTCAATAGCTTTCATGCCTAGTTGTTTTGCAATTGGAATTGCTTTCGGAGCTAACCTTCTGAATAGACCCTGAACAACATCACCGAGTCCATCTCCGTAAAATACTTTATAGGTTGGTAATCTCGAATTTATCACCCTGACCATGGTAGGTCCACGTTGAGCATTATGTATGATCATCCTATTATAGTAATTATATCTAACTGCTTAATCGCTGTAATAATCATCGGTTATTTCATTAATGAGGGACCGATACACATTAATATCCATGATACCGCCTGTAATAATCGTTGACAAATATCAGCTGCTTCATTAATTTCTGGAGAATTATCACCGGCTCGTTTTCCGCCGATTAAAATTTCTAGTCGATCAACATCTGCAAGGACGTTATTGGGACATGGAGTAACAAGACCACTTCCAGTTGCGCCGGGAACGTCTTGATCTTCTTTCTCACTTGTTTTTTTGATTGGTTGTCGTTGTCGTGGTGATTGTAACTGTTCCATTTTTTCTCGTCGTTGTTGTTCTCGTCGTTGTAGCTCTTGTTGTCGTCGTTGTTGTCGTTGTCGTGGTGATTCCAATTGTTCTAGTTGTACTGGGTCTTCCTCTTCCTCAATACGAGGTGGGCCAAATGGAGATTTTTCTGGCGATAATATATCTCCCGGCAATGGAGCTTTTTTAATTTCTTCGACTTGTTTCGTAAATTCAGCGAAATCATTTTTGTAATTACCAGTGATTCTAGATATACCATGAGATTTTCGAAATACAGTAGGAGCCCATTTTGATTCTGGAATATCTGCGGTACCCGGTTCTAATAATTCACTACGACTTTGATACCCTACTGCTGAAATTTAAGAGGGATTTTCTCGGAGCAACCTAATACCCTCTTTGGCAAATTGTGCTGATTGTTTGTTGTTTTTTTTTGGTTTTGACGAAACTAGATCCCTTATATCATCGACCTCCTCACGAACTTTGTCAACGCTATCAAGTACTTGCTGTATTTCTTCCTGCAATTGTGGTTGAGCCGCAGCTATTTCTCCCGGAAGTTCTTGCAAAATCTTTTATGTTTTCTTAGTTCGCTCTGCTATTTTTCCAGTTGCTTCAGCGGTTTTCTCCAGTGCAGGTAAAAAGACCTTTAGTAGTCTTTGTAATAGGTTTAAATAATTCTTCTGCGGGTTCTGCAAATTCTTCTTGTGTTTGTTGATGTGCTTGTAATTGTTGTTTAACAACATTATGAAGCGGAAGATATCTTCGTATTGCATCTAATCGCTCTCGAGCTAGTCTAGCTGAGTGAGCTTCACCAATCATTATTGATATAATGACGATTTAATTACAGCAGCAGAGAGGCTGAATTGACAAAAATTGAGGGTGCGGCTGGACAAACACGCCTAAAAACCTGAAAAAATACACGTCAACGACGAAGTAACAAAAACGAGCTAACCCAATTAGAGGAACTCTCGATTGGTTAGAGGCTTCAATTAACGTTATGAACCTTGTTTTTCAGCCTTTGTAGGAACATTTATTTTCGCGAACAGACCCTTCAAAAAAGATGTAGGGTCCAGCCTCTCTGCTGCTACTTCTGATACATACATACATATCCCTAATTCTCTATATAGTAAACTATCAACATCAACAATATTCCTACGCATTTTCAACCTTACAAATTATAAAGACGTACAAATATAAATGCCCAATTATACATGCACAAGGCCAACAATGTCTAACTCGGCACAATCCACAACTATATATTCAAATACAAGGTCTAACTACTCGATATTAAATTCATTTCTGCACCACGATGCAACATCGTAGCAGATTACACCATCCACTTCGATTTTATCCTAACAACTACATACATTAATCTTGAAAATTACTAATTCGCTATACACTACATTACGACATGTTGATAATTCATCTATACATGGCAGTTTAAAGTTCTACTAAATCAAATACACATAACAAGGTATAAATCTTACGACACCTAGTTAGGAAAGTGAGATAGATTCGGGCGATGATATTTTACCTCAGAAGCCTTTGTTCCAATTTAGTCCAACGTTCCTAGAACTACTTCCCGTCCTTTTTAACTTTTTTTTATTATTTTTTTTTTTGTGTGTGTGTGTGGGGGGAATATCCCTCGTCTGATCTTTCCAGACCATTCAAGTTAGTCCCCCTCCCTAACTGTAATTTTACCCGAAGGCTTAGTGTAGTTGTTCAAAGTGTTTGCTATATACTTTATAGTTATGATATTTGTATATTTAATTTATTAATGCAATTTTTTGGGTGCTTGTATGGATTGTGTCTTGATTGTATGGGGCTTTGTCCTTGCGGATCTTGTTGTTTTTGTTTTACAAGGTTGTAATTTCTGATAGATTGTCCATCTTTTGGATGTCATACATTGTTTCCTCATGTTCCTCGTCATATGTTAACTTTTAGTAGTCTTTTTTCCTTTTTCTTTCACTTTCTTCCGATATTGTTGATATTGATTGGTCTTTTTCTTGCTCCTGACTTACAGATATTCTAGATTTCTTTTTCTTCTTCTCTGTTCTTTTTTCTGTTCGTCTGTTAGTTTCTCCCTAGGGTTTTCTTTTTGTTTTTGTTGTTTTTCTTTCTCTTTTAATTGTTCTCGCTGCTTTCTTTGTTGTTGTTGTTGTTGCTGTTCGCTCATTTCCTTTGTTCATGGTTCCCACGCTTTTCTAAAGATAAATTTCCAGGTCATTTCCAGGGTTTTTCCAGGATGAAATTAATTTTTTCAAGGTTCACATATGACCATTACTGAATGGAAGTAAAGAACATTTTAGATTGTAAAACATGCATTTTCTAAATCTAAAGATGTTTCTCTTTCAGGACTCTCCAAAGCATATAAGTCAGAAAAGATGATCATGTACAAAACCACAAAATGTATCACACGAAACAAGTTTGATTATATTCCTATAAATTGGCATGTAAAGTCATTTCAATGTACAGAATAAAAAATTCTAACTTTATTTTGCTGACCTGCATTATGTTGCTAAATAGGAACAACATAATGAACATACATTAGTTTTGTTTTCTTTCAAACCTTTAATTCTAAAGAATTCTATAGCAATATACATATCATTCTTATAGAAAGTAAACATTTCCAATTACAGTATAAAAAAAAAACAAACAATATATGCAAATAATTAGAATCTTGTCTTGTAACGAAAAGAGATTAACTCTGAATTTATCTGTTCCAATAAAATCCCAAACAAGATTTTTCAAACAACCTAATCTCCTTAAGACGATCTGGTTAAAAATCCATCAAATAAAAAACATTTTCAAAAGGGTTGATTTAAATTTTGACAAAAGACCTTCAAAATCATATACTGTTGTATAAACAAGGACTGAACTTATTTGTAAAATCAACTTCTTATAATTCGTTACACCAGTCCCCAAACCTGTATTGATGCACGGGCTCGTATCGTTTTTAATATATAATACAAGGGACGACAATTTCTCATTTCAGCTCTGAGATTCAACAACTTGGGACTACAAATTTAGCTTAAAACGAATAGCAATCTGTTTACTAATCAGGGTTTCCTCCGAATATTCCCACCCCATTTTTCATATTTGGACATTTAGGTTGGGTTGTGGGGTCATTGCAATTGCATATCGAAAATTTGGAATTTGCCGCCACCGTGCGGTAGCGACATATGGTAGTCGCTTACCAGCGGGCCTAGAAAATTTAAACTTATGCTATATCGACTTACACCTGCATGAAATCGATAGGAAAATGATTTATTTTCTCAGAAATGTAAAGTATTATAATTGTTATGTCTTTAATCCGCTGATAGATTAGACGAAACTACGGCATAGATGAACCTGATACGGTACTCGCCATTTGAATTACTAGTCACATGACTTAACAAATCTCAAACGACGACATCTTAAGTCCAATAGTCACGTGATATAAAAAACCAAACTCATTTTTAATGTTGTTGTACAGAAATTCAATTATATTAAATGAAAGTCAGATACTTTTTGTAAAAACCAGCAATCTGGCCAGTCTGATTTATCAAGCAGACAGCACATGTCAACGTAGTAGTCACGAATACAACAAAACTCCAGAGGTTGTTCTCGGAATATATAAATATAAAAAATTGTGTGTTCTTTCGTTTTTGTGTTTTTATTACAACCAGTTTACTATTTTTATTTAATATTTTTTTTCTCTAGAACATTTGAAAATGTGGGTTGTTAGATTTGTGTACTCGTGCGACTAGCAATGCAAATCGCGAAAACCAGGTCACATTTCATCAACGCCGTAGTTTCATCTTGTCTTTCAGCAGATTAAAGACATAACGATTTTAATACTCATAACTTCTGAGAAAATAAGTAATTTTCATATCGATTTCATGCATGTATCACTCGATCTAACTACGTTTAAAGTTTGCTAGGCCATCTGGTAAGCGGCTACGCTTTGCCACCACCATTTTGGTCTCTTGTGATGCTTGACTGGTTTTCATACCTTCCATATCTACGGATATCGAGCTGACTTTGAAAAAAAAAATGTCTAATACTGTGTATCTTTTTGTTTCTCATTCGGTACTTGTTGATGTTGTTTACCCTTTTGTTGTTGGGTCGGTTGGTGTCTATATTCTTGCTTCTCTTTTTCTTTTTCTATTGGTCGTTCTTGTTGTTGCTGTTTGGCCTTTTGTTGTTGGGTCGGTTACTGTCTATGCTCTTGTTTCTCTTTTTCTTTTTCTCCTTTTTGCTGCTGACTTATCTGTTTTGGAAATATTGTTATCTCACTAATGTAGTGGGTCTCTTGTTGTGGTTGTTTTGTTATTTCTTGTTGTCTTTGGCAGCTCTTGGGCGTGTGCCCCACTTTCCCACATTTGTGGCATTTCCTATGGAAGATGCATCCTTTATAGCGCGTTTTTGCTTAATAAAAAAAAAAAAAAAAAAAAGACGTGCAAAAAGAACACCTTCTTAATTGAATATATTTTCGTCCCTTTCTATCTCCAGTATTATAGTACCGTTCTTTATTGTGTATCCCGGGATTGTGTACATTCTCGCTCTAGTTACTTTGGTTTGGAATTTTTTAATTTTGTTGGAATCTTTCTACCGTGGCTTCCAGTGGAATTTCCACTGATATATCCACTATGTGCAGTTCCACTGTCTTCTTTTTTATTTTCCTCAAGAATGGTTCCGGTTCTTTTATAATCAGTTTCTCCTACAATTTCTATTTCTCTGTATGGCATAACTGGCTCTGTCCCTTTTGGTCTCAATATAAATCCTCTCTTACCATTCATGTTCAGACTGTCTGCTAAGTTTATAAATTCAGTTCCTTATGCTTAGAACTGCTATCACTAGGTTTTTGATCTTCTGGTATTCTTGTTGTATCTATCTCCTGACATCCTTCTGTTGCATCAATCCTTTCGGTATCGAAATATTTGTCTATTTCGGTCAATTCTCTGTTTTTCGCCATCTCGGTTTGCTCGTGCGTCTCGTCGACTGAGTTTGTGTCAGGTTTTTTTTTAAAATTTCAATTGTATTGTTACGTTGTGTTATATCTTTGTATATTTATCCATCCATTGATATCGTCTAGGCCGTGGAAACTTTCCACTAGTTAAATTCTCCTGTGGACTTTCTTTTTTGGGGGGTGGGGCACCAGACAGATTCCCCCCCCCCCTCATTTCTAATGGACTTTCGGGCGGTTTGTTTCGTGCGTGCCGTTGCAGATAAAAATCGGAAGACTTTACTTTTCTCCCTTTTAACTTTTTCTTTTTTTGGGGGGGGGTGGCACCAGACAGATGCCCCCGCCCCTACTTAGCCCCAAAAAAGAAAAGTATTTTATGTGTATATGTATCCCCCTAAGGTGTGTTGCGTTGTTTTCTTTATAAACAAAGTTTTGATCAAAAATTTATTTAGAAAGCAAATTTTTGATGGGGGTATTTATTTTTTCCCTAGTGTATCTAAAGGTTTGTTCTTCCGATCAGATTTCAATCACTTGATCGGAGCCCCTCTTCTTTTAAATTTCAGTGACCTTTGCCAAGGGTCCCTATGTCCTGTGTTTGCTATGTGAGTGTGTGCAATATTGTATGCATGCTATAGATTTTTGTGTAAGGACAGAGTTAAATCACATTATTCCCGGTTCTTCTTAATGGTCGCGCAAAAAAATATTTTAGGAAATGTCTTTTTTTCATTTCCTTATTAGAATTTTGAATTTCTCAAATTGGGTGTTCATTTTGAATGAGAAACGGTTGCAATTTAAAAATTAAAATAAATCTTAGTGGGGGTTTTTGTGTGTGTGCTGGGTGAGACGTTTCTCAATTTTTTCCTTTTTCTTTTTCCTATATCAAAACGGAGTAATGTAGGCTGCGCCCATGTTAAGGAGCCGCATTTCTTTTATTTATTCACCATGCTTCTCTTAATTTCTGGGCGCAGCCTTTTCCCCGCCGAATGTTGTATTTATCCATCCACCATCCTGGCCAACATTATCATATCATAACTCATCATCATCATCGGTCCCGTAGTCTGGTAGACCGTTGGGACACCGCACAAGACTGAACAACCAGCTTCCTTCATTCCTCTCGATTTTCTATCTTTCTCAGTGAGTCGCTCAGTGTCAAGCCTGTCAACTCTCGGATGTTGTCTTCCCACCTCTTTCTCTGTCTGCCTCTCTTTCTTCTTCCTTGTACAGTGCCTTGCAGGATTGTCTTGGCAAGTCCTGAAGATCGTGAGACATGCCCATAACACTGCAGTTTACGTTTTTTCATTGTGGTCAGGAGGTCTTCGTGAGGCCAAATGGCTTGTCTGATCCTTTGCCGTATTTCTTCATTGGTGACACAGTCTCTGTATGACACGCCAAGGATCTTTCGGAAGTATCTCATCTCTGTGGCCTGTATCCTTTTCTCTAAGTCAGCTGTTATGGTCCATGATTCACAGACGTAGAGAAATATGGAGATCACCAGTGAGTGCATCAGTCTGAAAGTGAGTGCACCAGTGAGTGCATCAGTGCATCAAGCAAAAGAGAACTGGATAGAAGAATAGTCCAAAGACATTGAGGGAAACTTGAAAAGAAACAACAGCAAGAAAGCGTACCAACTGGTCCAAGATCTAACAAGCACAAAACAACGGCAAGTTACCTCCTTACAGAACAAAACTGGAAACTGCCTCACAGAAGAAAAAGACATTCTGAAAAGATGGACAGAGTACTGCGCAGAACTTTACAACCACCAAGCCACAATAGATCCAGAGGTACTGAACGTCCCTCCAGCAACTAACAACGACATCCACCCTATCCTACGTGAGGAAGTAGAAGCAGCAGTGAGATCGCTGAAAAAGAGGAAGTCAGCAGGAGTGGACAACATCCCAGCAGAACTAGTCCAAGCAAGGGGAGAAGCAATGATTAGCGCCCTCACAAACATCTGCAACAAGATCTGGCAAACAGGAGTATGGCCATCGCCGTGGACCCAATCACTGATCATCACCCTCCCCAAGAAAGGCAACTTACAACAGTGTCAAAACCACCGTACAATCAGTCTTATAAGCCATCCAAGCAAAAGTCATGTTGAGGATACTGCTGAACAGACTAAAGCCACAGGTTGAAAAGATCATTGCCGAGGAGCAGGCAGGTTTCAGAGCAGGGCGCAGCACAACAGAGCAGATCTTCAACCTCAGGATATTGTGTGAGAAGTACCTCCAACACCAGCAAGATCTGTACCACGTCTTCGTGGATTTCAAGAAGGCATTTGACAGGGTATGGCATGCAGCCTTGTGGGCGACCATGAGACTGTACAACATCAATGCCAACCTTATCACAGTAATAGAGTACCTCTATGACAAGGCCACCAGTGCAGTATACTTCAACGGCAGCATAGGGAACTGGTTCAGAATGACAGTCGGAGTCAGATAAGGCTGTCTGCTCTCTCCCACACTATTCAATATCTTTCTGGAGAGAATCATGGCTGACGCGCTTGAAAAGCATGAAGGGACAGTCAGCATCGGAGGCAGAACAGTCACCAACTTATGTTTTGCCGACGACAGTATTGGACTAGCAGGAAATGAGCAAGAACTAGCTAGCTTAGTAGAAAGCCTCGACAAAACCTCTGCAGCCTACGGCATGGAAATCAGTGCAGAGAAGACCAAACTGATGACCAGCAACACCAAAGGCATCAGCACTGACATCACGGTCCAAGGTACGAAGCTAGAAACAGTCCACAGCTTCAAGTATTTGGGAGCAATTGTAACAGATGAAGGATCGAAGCCTGAAGTACTCTCCAGGATTGCGCAGACATCAGCAGCGCTGACAAAAACTGAAGCCCATCTGGAACGACAAGAACATCGCACTCAGTTCAAAGGTCAGACTGATGAACTAACTGGTGATCTCCATATTTCTCTACGCCTGTGATCATTGACCATATCATAACTAGATGTCCTTTTCTCCGCGCAAAAGAGTCCAAAAGGTCTAAATTTTTAAAGGAAAAAAATTGTTTTTGTTAGTCCCTAATGTTATTATGGGATACCCCATGTTAATTTGATTTGTCGTATCACCCCGTATTTGTGTACTGATTGTCCATGTCCTTCATATGAAATTTTCTGGGGCTCTTCCGCAGGCCTGTCCACTTCGCGTAGCGTCTTGTGACTTAGCCCTGCGACGTCTGTGTCCCATACTTCTTCCATATGGAGGTTCCTTGTTCCCCTTATAATTCTCAATAATATAAGGCTAAAAGTATAAAAGAGAAAATTTTTTATTATGTTAGATGTTAGTATACTACCGTGTTGGTTATTAATTATATTTTTTTTATCATATTATTGAGTGAAGCACCAAAGGCATCTATTTTTCATACATGTTAAGATAAAATTACAATAAGGTCTAAATTTTTTTGTTTTCCTGAGGTGACAGATGAGGTTGGGGCTCCAGCCCGCGCATAGGGAGGTACACACCCCTACTTGGGCTGTAAACCGAAGCCCCCCCCCCCCGGTTATGACTTCATGTGTCATAAATTTCTATTTTTGTTTATTCACCCTGAGGCGAAAGATGAGGCCAGGGTTCCAGCCCGCGCTTAGGCTGGTACATACCCCTACTTGGGCTGTAAACCGAAGCCCCGCCCCCATCTCCCTCACCATGGTATGATGTCCAGTTTAGTCAAGCTACCTTTTTATTACTATTACCTGACCATAGGCCAACATGGTTGTTATTATATTTTCAATTATTTTCATTACCAGTTTTTTTTTTTTTTATTAAAGTCTCCATCTAAAAACAGTAAATTGTTCCTTCGGTACTTATCTTTTATAGTTATTTCTATGATTAAATTTATCCTATCAATTTTTCTTTTTTCACATTCTGCTATTACATGGTTTTTGGTGTAGCTTGTTTTTATGCATAGGGGGCATTTTTGTACTTGTCTTATCATGTGTCTTCTCAGGGCCACATCCCCGGTGAGCCAAGCATTATGAAGGTATTTAAAAACTAAACTTTGTATTTTTAATGAGTTGATGGCGGCCCAGTGCCCCCATACCCTTTCCCAATTTACTCCCCAATTTTCTTGTTCAATTTTATTTCGTATATTTTTTTTTGTAATATCTTCCCGTATCCAGTCATTTTTATGTTTTATCTTTGCTTAATTTCCATAAATCTGTTTTATCTCTGTATTTCATTATCAAATTCTTAATGTATCTAAACTTTCTGGTTACCTCTAATTTCTTTATTAGTGCATTATTTTTGTATATATCTTCTTTATTTTTGATTGAAAAACCAAACCAGTGTGTGTGTATATATATATATATATATATATATATATATATATATATATATATATATATATATATATAATGCCTCCCACGGCGTGTTAGGTACAGATTTAATCTTTTTCAAACGATTTAAAATATTCGTGCATTTTAGTAGCATTGGGCTGGGTAATGCCAGCCCCCCTCTCTTTTTTGCACTATATAAAGTTTCTTTCTAAATATAATGGGTTTTAAAACCCCACATATAATTAATAATTTCCTTATCTAATTTATCGAGTTTTTTATTATCTATATCAATTGATTTTAAAATGTAATTTATATTGGAGTAGAAGTACGTCTTTGCCACTTGGGGTCTCTCCATTATACATAATGGCGTTAGTGCCCAGATTTCAATGTTTTTGTTTATTTTCTTTACCATGCTTTCATAGTTTTCTTCTTCCTCTTTTACCCCAAAGAACACTCCTAGTGCCTTGACCCGACGTTTTATTGGGGGGGGGGGGTCCAGGGTGATTCCCCCTCCAATTTCCTATTTTTAATATTTCTGTTTTGTCATGATTTATTTGTGACCCCGATGCTTTTCCAAAGGATTCATATTCCTTTTGTAAGTACTTAAAGGAATTTGGGTCTCTTATAAAGTTCGTGCAATCATCAGCATGTTGTAGCATCTTAAATTCTTCCTTTAGATCGGGGATTTTTATTCCCTCAATTTTCTTATTAGATCCTGTTTCAATACTTAGGATTTCAATTGCTATTTCATATAATAACACTGACAGTGGGCATCCCTGCCTCACTAACCTTTGTAGATCAAATTTTGCCGTAGTTGCTCCATTTACCTGTACTCTTGCAGTTATCTTTCTATACAGGATTTCAGTCCATTTCCGGAAATTATTTCCAAATCCAAATTTTTCTAGAACTTTCTGAATATAGTTATGTTCCAATCTATCAAGAGCTTTTTCTTGATCGAAGTGCACCATGGCGCCCTTTTGTCCTGTCTCTTGTATATAGTCTATTACTGATTTAATACTAAAAATGTTACTCTGTACATCTCTTCTTTTGCCCCACACATCTGATTAACATTAATTATTTTATCCATGCCCTTTTTTACTCTATTGGCTAGAATCCTACTAGTATTTTGTAATCTACGTTTAGGAGGGAGATGGGCCTCCAGTTCTTTAAGTCCTCCCTATCTCCTTTCCCTTTGTATATCAGTGTGATTAAGCCCTCCCCCATTGATTCTGTCATTATTTCATTTCTTAATAAGATATTGTTATATAGTGTTTCAAGGATTGGCTATCGCTCACATTGGAATTTTTTGTAGAATTCCGCCCTGAGTCCATCTCTCCATGGGGTTTTTCCTTTTGCTAGCTGGTTTATTTTAATTTTAATTTCTTCCGTGGAGATAAAATCATCATATATGTCCATATGTTCTGATGAGATTTTCTCACATGTCGCTTCTTCTAAATAATTATTTATAGTCATTGGGTCTATGTTTTGTGATGTATATAAATACCTTATAATATTCTATAATTTTATCCATTATTTCCGTTTTCCCTGTTAGCATTTTGTTATTATTATCTCTTAGTTGTTCTATATGTCCCCCCCCTTTTTTTTCTTAATTCTTCCCTCTTATACAACCCCTGTGCTTTCTTGTAAATATTTGTGAATTTTCCCACCCTTATTTCTCTTCCTTTGTTCTCTTCTTCTACAATTTCATCCAGTCTTTCTTTTATTTTCCTTTCCATTTCTTCTGTATTAACTCTTCCTAGTTGTCTTTTTAACTCTTCTTTCTCCATTTTTTACAACTCTGATCTTCTTTTGGAGTAATCGATTGCCTTTTTCTTAAATTTATTTTTAAGTGAATCCCATTTCTTAATTATATCTTTGTTTGGTTTTTGATTAAAATTCCTTATTTCTTCTTTTATTAATTCTATTAATTCTTCTTCATCTAATATTTTATCATTAATTTTCCAGGTTCCTTTCCCCCATTTCATTCTATTATCTGTGTTGATTTCAATGTTTATTACTTTATGGTCCGAAATTTTAGTTTGTTATTTCCACTTTTTTATATATTCGTTTATCAAAGTTTGTAATATAGACTTTATCGAGTCTACTTGCTAGTCCATTCTTATATTCAAAGGTATATTCTTTTCTTAGGAGATTTGTCCTGCTGTATATATCTGTTAATTTATGCTTTTTTTACTTAAATTTTCCATTTCTTGCCTCAAAATAATATCATTGGATGTGAGTTTCCTTATTCTGTCAACCTCATTCCCTACCCATTTAAAATCCCCCCTATTACTAAATCCTCCACTGAAAAATCACCCAGATATTTAAATAAGTTTTCAATAAATTGTTGCTTTTTATATTTATTTGCTGGAAAATATATATTCAATATATGTGCTTTTTCTACCTTTATGTGTATCATTCTGCCTGCACTGAAATCCCCCTCTTTTAACCTCTCCTAATTCAATCCCCTCCTATTCCTTATTATGGTGGCTACACCCCCTCTCGTATCATTTTGTTTATAATTACTTAAAATGATAATTGCATTAAGCTTATTTTCTATTTAGGTAATTAGTTCTTTTAACCAACAATTATGCGTTTCTTGCAATGGAATTAAGTCATAATTAGTTTGTTCACCTAATTTTAGTACTTTATTCCTATCTATTCCATTTGTGTTTATAGAAGCTATACGGAAGTTTTTTCCCTCCATTTTTGGTTCCTACAGGTTGCCGCACCTCTTGTTTTTCTTAAATGTTAAGTTAATTTACAGTAATGTTTATTTTATTTTTATTTATATAGAAATTTATTGGGTTGCTGGAGGAAAAGGGCCCCCACCACTTTCCATGCTTGAATTGTCATTAGTTTCATGTTGTTTGTTTTCTGTCTCTGTTATTTGTTCCTGTTCTATCATTCGTGTCAATGTCCATTGCGTTGTTGTCATCCGCAATTTCCTTTACATTTTCATCTGTGTCACTATCCGTTATAATGTCTCCCCTTTAAACGAGCCCAAAACTTCGGCACAGGGAGCTCAGTCTAGTCTCCCAATTTCCCTATGGTATCACGGTACCAATTGTTTTTCCATAGACCTCAATGCTAATGTTTTGTGAAATAAATATACTTTCTATCCTACCTCAGCATGCATGTCACCCATTGTCACAGAGAACAATGTTAGATTGTCAATTTGACAAGGACAGAAGCAGGTACTCCATTGCATTTAAGAGAGATAACTCTGCTGGAACTAGACAGGGGTAAGAGTTATCTAGTTACACCAGACACATTTTCAGTCATGTGTACCACATTTAAAAAAAATCATAAAAAATACAAAATGTGATATAGTTATGAATTAACATAATCTCACATGTTGCCAAGAGGCTCAACTTTTTTTTTAAGCCTAACAGAAAGCACAACTCTTACATAATGCACCAATCACAGCCAGTTTTGTGGGGTTTTTTTGAATGCAATGTTCCCTACACCTTAAGCTCTGCCCACCTGGGGTTGTACAATTGGTACCGTTATACCCTATGATCTGCTCTCGCCAATGTCCAGACGTGCACTTATTCTTTCACAATAGATTAAACAGAATAATGTCTGGCTGCATGAGAAATCCGCCCAAAATTCGATTACCTTAGTTCTGATTGGATACCGGTGGACTCTTTAAAAGCGGTCTGAGGGTGGTATCACTGAAGTGTTACGATGTCGGGTTTCCGGCCTCCAAACCTAAGCCGACCGGTGACATCACTGCTAATTGCAAACCATCAGGCATTAGCATACTGAGACCAGTTTATTTCGATGAAAACATATCAACTGCATTGATTTTTTTGCAGTGTTAGTAATTTGCAGAACATTAAACGAGACGCTATGAGTAGAAAAACAATGAACAAACGTTGCCTGAAACAAAGATTATTAAAATATATTTCATCATTCTAGGTACACAAAATTAGGAAAATGTAGCCGTATGATACATCCTCGGATGCGGGAGGTCGCGCGTTCGAACCCTGGCCGAGTCATACCAAAGACTCAGAAAAAAAATGGTACTAACAGCCTCCTCGCTTGGCGCTTAGCATTAGGGGTAAGTGTTAGCGCGAAATTCAAAATGGCCACATTATAGCTACGTTAAAATCTAAATCACACACACACACACACACACACACACACACACACTATTTAAATTTTGCACAAAGTTGAATGAGCTGTCTTAAAAAATATTTCAATACTAAATTGCCGATGCAAGATAAAAGTCTTACTTTATTTCATTTCATTGTATCTAACAACCCCATTATCATGCATTGTATCGCGGTATTGTTACCTTAAATGCGTATCTGAACTGCTCAACGTACTTGGGAAATAACGAGAAATTTCATGTTTAAAACAAATTTAAATGTCACATTTAAATCCAGGACGAAGCTTAATAATACTTCAATGGTCCGAATCAGCCATGAATTTGGTTCGAATCAGCCAGAAATCCGGGCTTAATCAGCCAATAATTTGGGCCGTATCGAATCAGCCTGTGACCGTCAAATTGTAAGCAAGGATACGAGTACCTGTTCTATCTATCTAATCTAATCTGATCTCTCTGTCTCTCATGAATACGATATTTAATAAAATGTAATGGAAATGTTCACAGACACCACAGTTCCAAAGAGTGCGATAACTTAGGATTAGAGATTGCTGTTTCATCACCTTTCTAAGATGTTCCAAGTCCAACGTTGTCGTATACATGTTGCGTAACCGTACTCGCTACTACTAGCATTTGCGGTGATCTATATCTAAACTGGCTGTCCCTGTACATTTTTCGGTAACTGTCAGGTACGTTCAGTAATCGTTAAAGCCTGTACGAAATCATGCGATCTGCATATTGTAAACTTTTACATGATTCGTGCAAAATGCATTGTACAAGATGCATTGTTGATCCTCAGAGTAGCTACAAATTACAATGTCGTAGGCTCAACTTGGTAGGAGTAGGGGTACTAATATTAGTACTAATCCTCAGTTGCAGCCAAGAGATTAGTCCTACATGTAAGACCTCGACGCTTATATTTATGTTGTAGGCACTAAAACATAAATAACATGTGATACGTCTTACATTGTGGTACTAGCCTAGACTAGAGATTAATCCTACAATGTAAGACGTATCACATGTTATTTTAGTCCTGCATAGTACATATAACTTAAGACCTCGACGCTGATATTTAAGTTTTGGGCGTCTGAAGCACTAAAACATAAATAACATGTGATACGTCTTTCTTTGTAGGACTAACGTTATTACGTATCACACGTTATATACGTCTTGGTGCTTGACCAAAACAGAAATATCATGTGATAAGTCTAGTCCTACAACGTAAGCCCCATCACCCCAATATTTTTCTTCTGGGTTGGTGATGGGTCTTACTGCCGGACTAATGGCGCTGTGTAGCGTGTTTTGATGTCAATTAACAGTGTAACGAAAGTCAAATTTTCAGGAATATCACACACAACTGGCAACCAATAACAACGCTTTTCTACAAAGTAAAGTTATAATGTTTTTGTCAGACTTTACTTACCCTGATGTCTTTTCTCTAATAAATTCAAATTCTCACAAAAGAGATGGACCTGTTTTCAAGTCTCGTTGGCCTACATTTCAGTTGGCTGGAAAGCAGTGAAATGCCGAAATCAGGTTAGGTTGAAATATTATTCTTTAATGAAATGAATAAAAAATATATTATGCCTATTGGAACTATAAGCAACGTTTCATTTCGTTCAAGAAACGTATCCTCCATATGACCTACTTTAACATACTTCGGCATACCTCGACCACCATCGCATTGCAACAAATTCAAATGTATGTCAATGGAACATGAAAATGCGTCCATTGCTTGTGTCATATTTTGATTCCACCAGGATAAAGACAGCACAGTAAGTATATTAATTACACATAAATTAGTGGAAAAGTGTCGATATAGGCTGCCAAGTGTGTGACATATTCCTGAAACTTTGACTACTCGTTCCGATGTCAACAACATTGGAACACACTATGCAAGGCCGTTATTTGGGTTGTAAGACGTAGCACTAAAACAAAAATGTGTGCTACGTCTTACATGTAGGACTAGTGATAAGTCTTACGCTGTAGGACGCCAGTAGAGATTAGACTATCAGTACTGGTTGTATTAACGACTGCTAAGATGGTGCAGAGACATTTTAAATTAGAAATATTGGTAAATATTTACTTTTGATACAAAACTTATAAAAATAAATATATAAGAATTAGAAGTGTTGTCTATATGATGATCAGTCTATCTTTGTTCTGTCTTTGCAGTGTACTAAACAAATCAACAACTATCAACCTGTAGATTATTAGACCAACAAGTAGGTCTCCGCTTTTTTTTTCTTTTTGTTCCTGACAGCTGTCAGAAAAAAAAACAAAGTAGAGACCTACTTGTTGGTCCAACAGATTATATACATGTATCTTGTATATCACAGGCACTTGATTTGGGATGGAGTGGGGGGAAACTTGTGTACACTAACCAATTAATTGGTGTTAATTCGTGAGTGTACACCTGCCTGTGAGTTGTCATCAGAACATTCTATTCAGAATAATACTGATTTTGGACACGCGGGATACCACCCCAGTGTTTTCATGACTTGCAATGTGTTGGCCTATTCTGCGCATGGCTTTGAAAAGATGGAATGTTAATGTGTGGGGCTCTGGAAATGAAGCAAATTCCTTTGGACTCTTTCAGTTAGCATTTCAGCCAAGGAACTAGGTCAAATTTATAGCTGGTTTTCAAAATTCAGCATAATAATACTAGAAAATGGCAAGAGGTATTAAGCAAACTAAACAGATATTGTAAAAGAATTTTATAAGTTCGATATCTTATAAAAATAAGCTATTATGCTGAAGAGGAACAACAATGAATAGGTTGTAATGTGTTTACAACGACTTGTGTATGGAAAAAAAAAAGTTACTACCGAATTTAGAAACAGAATATAAAGAGAGAATTTCTTGAGAATCCATTTGAGTGGCAACTTGGACAGCAGACAGTGAAGTAGGTGTGGAATAACTTACAATATTAGAAACTTTGATTAAGATGCAGTATTTTCTGAGGTAAACATTTCTCTCTTTTAAATAATATATTTATTTGTATGATTCTAAAAGAGAAATATTAAATAAGTATTTCTGGGTTACAAGTTCAAGAAGGTCATGGAGTGGGTCTTCATGTTGACGTTCAGAAATCCCATTTACATATGCATTTAGAATAGAATTGTGGGATATTTTTGTATACATTATGGATATCACTTTCCTTCATAATTAAAGGACGAACATTCTTTCTTGATACAAACTGAATTTTCAACCAAAAACAACACGTGATCTAATGTTTACAGAAATGATGTATTGTTGCAAAATTACATGATGCACAGAATTACCCAACACTGTGGGTACCTGTAACAAGAAATTTTCAGTTAAATCACATTTTAAAACATCTTTGTGTGCTTCTCTTTTCCCAATATGTACCATTATGTACATTAAAAATATATTCTCCCATGGAACTTTATGCATCATTATTAAACGAGATTAAAAAAATGTTACAACTAATGAGAAGAAGATTCCATTTTTGTTGACATAAGACATTTTTGAATATTTACCATAATTCATTACAACTTTGAGTGTAAACAGACATTTAAATAATAGAAGAAAATGAACAGCATATAAACAATGGAAGCATTTCTGTTTTTATAAAATTGCAATCAGCATCAAATATTTTACAGTATTTTCAGTTTAATATGGCTATATGTTGTCTTTGCCCGTCTTTGTGAATCTTTGCAGTGTTTAGAGTCCATCAGTACCCCATATATAATAAGGCTATTTATCATACAAAGGGTACAATCCAGGAAATAAAAGCATCTGTGTCACAATAGGTGAAAGTCTACTCCAACACTGTTTATTTTTTTGCAGCACACTTATGTTGCACTGGTTAGTGAAATTTCATTTTTACAATCTAGATAAATGCACTTTTACTTAAAATTTTTTCCAGCACCTATCTAGTTCGACCAATGAACCTGTCCCACTGGTTGGCCCATAAGTAAGTCCTGTCCCACTGGTTGGCCCATAAGTAAGTCCTGTCCCACTGGTTGACCCATAAATAAGTCCTGATAATGACGTTGTTTACTCAGATGGTCATTAAGTACCATCAGAATGAAAAATCATTATGGGGATTGATTTACCAGTCTACAATCAAGGAAGAAGAGTATTTCTAGCAGCTTGAGAAGTAAAACATGCTTGCTTTGTTCAAATCAACAGTTGTTCTCATTTTTTTTTAAAGATAATTTTGTAGCTAAAGCTTCCATTTCTTGTAGCTGTCTCCAGTTTTTGAATCACTTGATTGTGGGATGGAGTATGTGAAATTGGGAAAATCAGAGAGAAAAGATGAGGAACACTATGCTATCCAATGGATTTTTTTTTATATTATCAGTATTTCTCTAGATATTTTTCAGGGCTTTTTAAACACCAGTTGCCAGTGAAAAGTTGCTTATATAATTTTTCTGCTGCATTGTTTCCTTTTTTTTCTTCTAAAAATCAATTTTATTTTTGTTTGTGTTTTGGGGGGGATGGGATTCTGTCATCTTTGAAAAACATATTGTTTGACCACCAATACTTAGCATTGTTGCTTTTTCAGTTGGGTGTCATAGTACCTTGGGAAAGCCAGCAGCTGATTAAAGAATATTAAGCAGAACTATGACACACAGGTCTATCCATTGGTTCCGCAAAGGTCTGCGTCTCCATGACAACCCAGCTCTTTTGGCAGCTTTTGAAAATTCTTCCAATGTTTGGCCCATCTTCATCTTGGATCCATGGTTTACTAAGAATGCACAAGTTGGAGTAAACAGATGGCGCTTCTTGCTTCAGTCACTGCAAGATCTAGACAATAACCTGAAGAAATTAAATTCCAGGTGAAAGCTCTATGATTAAAATATAAATCTCTTAGGAGATTTTTGGTGTAGAATGTTTCTTCAGTATCTTGATAGGCAGCAAGTATCTTGTCCTGACTGTAGTCTGATGAGATTACAGTTATTCCAGCTAGGTCACTAATTTTAGTAAATCTCAGAAATAACAAACTGCATGTGCAGTGGTGCAGCAAGATATTCTGTCCTCCCCCACCTTTGCAAAACATGATTTTGAGTCCTTCTCCCAATAAAAATTTTTTTTTTATGGGAATACCTCGCTGTTCCCCCCACCCCCCCTCCCCCCAACCATGCAGTTTAGGGGCTTCCTTGGGCAAAAGGTACACCACAGAACATGTGGTGGGACTTTAAGAAATACTTTGATGTTCCTGAATTTCATATTTTCCATGTTCCAAGAAAATTAAGGCTTACCATTTTGTACTGTTCTGCATGTGAACCTCTCTATCAAGTTTAGGAGTGTCTCCTGTCCTTCCCATCACTCACTGAAATATCCTGAGTAAACAAAATTATTAGTGACAAATTAAATTTTTTCCTTTACATTTTGGTTCCATTGTAATATATTTATGGTAATACAGCCAGTGATCATGTGACTGAACTGGCTTAGGCAAGGCATGACAGTGTAGTTTCACCCTTTGATCCTGTTGGCATGGTTGGCTGGCTTCATTGTTTTAAGTTTCTTGAGGTGGATTATACTGTGTGTGAGCAGAAGCAATTGTGAAAGTCATAAAAAATGTTAATTAATTATGGTTGGGTTACTAAAGAGCACAATCATCAAGAAACAATAAACATTACTTTATTCTTTCCACAGGGCATGTTTTGCGTTAATGCTTAAAGTTGTTGAGATGGATTAGGGTCAGTACTATGTATGATGAAAAGTAATTTGAACAGGATTAAAGACGTTCATTGATTATGGTTGGATTTCTCAAGAGCTCAAGTGACAAAACTGAGTCATTTCATCTTCAGTCTTTAAAGTTTGTTGAGATGTCTTAGCTGTGCCAAAATACAAATATCCAAACAACCAAATATCACATGAAATTCAGTGATGGTTGGAAATAGGAATTTCATTGGTTGCAACGAAGTTCAAGGGGACATGAATATACATTCCGCTGTTTCTGTAAAGCAGATTTTAAAGTCTGTTATAGTGGCAAGAATGATATCATGCATCATGCAGAAACCTGATCTCATACAAGCGTATTAACCACGACAAACTGAAATGCATGTTCATGGAATCTACATGAAATGTAGATAAAGTTACACATGTCAAGAGACTATTTGCCAACTTTATAGCTGAACATATTCTCCCATTTCTGGTAGTAGATCATTTTTCAGATCTAGTAAAAATAATGTTCCCTGACTCATAAATTGCACAAAAAATCTCATGCAAATGGACAAAATCTACTCACATAGTTTATATTTTATTGTTCATAAGAAATCATAAACTTAATTGTATTATAATAATAATAATAATTTATTATATAAACTTACTGTTGTGAATGACTATCTGCAGAATGTGACCTGTGATCACGATTTTTGGGCAAACTGTGTTCAACACCAATATGAATGACTGCATCACATCAACTGATATAAACACCACTGACCTTGATTTAAATCTTTGTAAACATGAATGTAAACTACACTGAAGTTCATATCACTAATAGGGCTGTCAATGGGTACCCAGGTAACTGGGTACCCAACCGTAGTGAAAAACCCGGGCATTGAAAATTAATGACAAGTACCCGTTCACAAAAAATAATTTGTCGACAACACTATCAAAATATCATATATCATCAGCAGTATGCTGGTCTGAGTTGCAGTTCCAGTCTATATTTAGGAGTAGGACCACCTGTTATGCATCAGCAGCCCACTACTAAATGGCTGCTGCACGCTGGGCTAGGGGGTAACTAAGGTTGTACATGTCTTTCATGTTCTAACGAGTACCCGGTTACCCATTAAACGGCGCAACGGGTACCCGGGTGAAGTTTTCCGTGGTTTTTGACAGCCCTATTCACTAACTGTCATTATAATCCATAACACTTGGGATGAATGGGGTCTTCTTCTCAGTTTACAATACTGGTAAGTAATAATCATTTTCCTGATTTGATTATCATTATTAAAGAGTGGTGAAGGTGATGATAATGATGACAAACAAAGAAACCTGTAAATTAGGTAAAGGGTATGATGGACCTACTAATAATGTTGACCAAAATTTCTTTGAACTACATTATTTACCTTTGATAAATGTGTTTGATAACAGAATGAGAAACATTTTATTTTAAAGAAACACTCATGTCTGTGAGCCACAGCACATTTTCATAGTACATGTACCTGTAGATTCTACAGAAAATAGCCTATGCAAATGTTCAGGCAGTGTGTCCAGTTTGCATTATTGATTATTTTTGTCATGGACATGTACATAGCAGTTGAAACAATATCATGAGGATACCATGTATGTTTTACCTAAGTTGTCACATATACCAGTATTCAGTAAAGACCTGTCTTACAGAATAAATCCAGTCATTAATAAGAGGTTGCTTGCATTCAGCAAATGAAACAGTCACAAGCTAAGTGAGGTACTGTAATGCACATTTACATATAAATTACTGTCAGCTGTAGACTAAGCCTAACAGCCAGATAGAGGTTGAATTCATCATTGTTTCAGTTAAATGCCATTGTTTTGGTCATTGTATACTGTGTACACATTTAGTTATTTTGGTGAACTTTGCAACCTTGTAAATAAAGCTGTTGGCTCAATATATGGCAGGGATTCTCCCCATCCCACCCCATGACCTGATATGGTTATATCTGTTACATAACCATAGATAAAGTGTGATCATGATGAAGTGGTGATTTTTCTGATATAAGTTAGTTCCATCCAGTTTGAATGTGAAGTTTTCAAAACTTGTATGTATGTATGTATGTGCACACACACACACAGACAAACTTGCATGTAAATACATACATATGTATATCCCTCTTCTGCTGTATCATCACATCCACAACTGGAGAGGTAGAGTGATTGACCTATCGTCACACCCTGGAGTGGTAGAGTGATCATCCCACCACTCACAGACCTTGGTCATGCAGTCAAGACATGTATATATTTATAACTGACCACCTGTTCCTACACTAAGCAGAGGAGTGACAGAAGGCTGCTTTTGTGAGGTGAAGGGTACTGAAGTACCCAGGGGAAACCACTGCCGGTGGAGGGTAGGTGGACCATTCAGACACACCACGTCTGCACTGTTTGCTGGGCTTAAACCAGAGTGTCACTGACCTTCAGCCAATGCAGTTCACATTTTAGTGAATCAGAGACTCCATGCTTATATTGATATAACCACTTGGTCGCTGAGTTTTCCTAATGCATTGATGGTTTAAATATGTAAAGTCAAGATTACCTGTACTTGATGATATGTAAAGTCAAGATTACCTGTACTTGATGATATGTAAAGTCAAGATTACCTGTACTTGATGATATGTAAAGTCAAGATTACCTGTACTTGATGATATGTAAAGTCAAGATTACCTGTACTTGATGATATGTAAAGTCAAGATTACCTGTACTTGATGATATGTAAAGTCAAGATTACCTGTACTTGATGATATGTAAAGTCAAGATTACCTGTACTTGATGATATGTAAAGTCAAGATTACCTGTACTTGATGATATGTAAAGTCAAGATTACCTGTACTTGATGATATGTAAAGTCAAGATTACCTGTACTTGATGATATGTAAAGTCAAGATTACCTGTACTTGATGATATGTAAAGTCAAGATTACCTGTACTTGATGATATATAAAGTCAAGATTACCTGTACTGGATGTTATGTAAAGTCAAGATTACTTGTACTTGATGATCAAGTTTATTTTCCTTCAGTCCCTTTTTTTGTTATCTTGGCCAGGGTCATTCAACATTACTAATATTGCATAGTTGTAACTTCCAGTAGAACTTAGTGGAACTTAAACAAAATCAAGGTTGCATTTACGATGCTATCAGTTTGTGTCATGTGACTTTCAGTGACTAAATTACAGTTATCAGGGAAGTGATCCTTAATTGTGCACTTGTAATTTTAGTCAGAGTTTCCACCACAGTGTTCAGTTTCTGGCTTGGTAATTATAGTGTCCTAGTGGATGAAATTATTCAGCAGAACCATTAGCTAACTTGAAAACCAATGAAGTGAAGCTAAGCATACAATGTGTGGACACAGGTGAATTAATCAAGTAGTGTACATGTAAATGCTCAGCTCAGATGTTACGGGATCAAGAAACATACTTGTTGAATGGAAAACGGAACAGATTAACCATTTACTTGAAATAACAGTTCCATTATTCATCATTTCTTTTCCCAGTTTATGACAGTAATTTCTGAGCCACATATATACAGCATTACATGTAATACTGTGTTTCAGAAACTGGCAAATAAAGTCGCAGATGTAGTTTTTAATAACAGTAATACATATCCCATCACAAATGTGTAGCTTATTCTTTTTTCATGATGAAAAACCCTGTCTGTTCAGCATGAATACATTCTCCCATGGAATGGAGAACTGTTAAGAGGACACTGTCCACCACTGTACTTTGCATGCCCATGCGCTGAATGGTCATCCTTTTTATGGATGCCATATTAATGACTGTGTGCATAACGTGACCAGAGAAGAATTGTCCCTTGATAGCATTATACTGTGTTGTGGTCTTTCATCTGCAAAATTTAATACAGTAAAACCTGTTATGAGAGACCGCCCCTTCTGCCAAGCAAAAGCGGTCTCTCAAGACAGGTGGTCTCTCATAACAGGTGTATGAAAATGGACTCGTTTCCAGGGTCAATAGATAGCATTGTTGAAGAAGTAAAAAAATACCCATACTAACTTTACATGTATCATATTTTTTATTCATAACTATTATTAAATATTCCATGCATTCCTCTCAAAATAACTTTATATAATAAAGATATACATTGTACTTCTAGCAAACAACGTGAATCAAATTTATATTTGAACATCACATGAATATGTACATGTATTAGTATATGATTTGTGAAATAAACAAAGGTAATATTTATCCTATCCATAAGGTAACTTCACATGGCCATAAATTTTAGAGTTATTTCACATGTAACAAAAACTGCACAGTTAGTCATGATGTATGTATCTTATTCTATGCACTTAATCACTCTTCTTTAAGAATACCATTATACTTCTTTGTTCACATTTTTTACTCAGCTGATTGGTCTGAACATGTATCTCCATTTCTGAGCAAAGAAGTAAAAGTTTGGGATTGCCATGTTGTAAAGCATATTCTTTAATCTCCTTTAAATGTTCTGTGACTGTAGAATGTGAAATAACCTGAGGCAGAATTTCACCAATAGCTGACTCATTGTCACTATCACTGTCAGCAGTTGGAGGAGTACCCGATTTACCTCTCTGAAGAATATCCTTCTCCCAGTCTGGCCCTGAGAAATCATTAGCAGTTTCTAGACAGTGGTCCATATCAGCATATTCTTCCAATGTCATGCCATTGAGAAGAAGTTCCATTGATAGATGCACATCTTGTTCGCTCTCTTCGCTCTCTGGCTTTATGGCTTCAACACTGACAGAAAAGCCACACTTAGCAAAACACCTTTCTATGGTGTATGCAGACAGAGCATCCCACACTGACTTAATCCATAAAATGGCATCCAGAACAGTGATAGTCTTAGATATATCAGTTGCTGTAGAGCACTCATCCATTTTGGAAAGAATGTGTCATAGCAGTTTCTTCCGATAATTAATTTTTACAGCCTGAATTATCCCTGCATCACAGGGCTGTAGTTTAGATGTTGTATTTGGGGGCAGAAAGACCAGTTTTACATTGCTAAACTTAACATCTGGGTGTGCACTGCAGTTGTCTACGAGAATTAAAATGTTCCGATTTTTCCTTTTCATTTTTTTGTTGACAGTTACAAGCCAGTTACAAAAGATGTCTGATGTCATCCAAACCTTTCTGTTGGATTCATAGGCAATACCCAAAGATCTTAAATTAAATGACCTAAAACATCTTGGGTTGTGTGATTTTCCTATAACTTAGAGGTCCAGTTTTTTTCAAGTTGCACTACATGCTAGCAATAGTGTCAACCTCTCCTTTGCTTTTTTCCCTCCTTTGCGAACATCATCTTTCTGCACCAGGGATCTGTCAGGTAGTCCTCTGTAAACGAGTCCTGTTTCATCAGCATTAAGAATATCACATAGGTTATACCCTTAAGTGATGGATGGTAGTCTTTTTTTCCAGTCATCAACTGTCTGTAAATTCACATCAGCTGATTCTCCACTGAGCACACTTGCTGTGATATTGTATCTATTTTTGAAGCTCTCCAGCCATCCGTTTGATGCAGCAAAGTCATCATAATTCAGTTCTGCTGAGACAATAATTGCCTTTTCCTGAATCAGCTTTCCACTTACTGGTATGTTTTTACTCCTTGCAACACAAAACCACTCCCATACTCGCTTGTTTAGATCTCCATACAATGTCCGTCGTGCCATGGCATATTTCCTCTGTGCTTGTGCACCTTTCTGCCATTTGTTTCTAATGGTCTCCTTGTCTTTGATAACACTTTGAACTTGTGTTTTACTGACGTTTAAGCTGGCTGCTATTTTGCAAGCGGTCTCTCCTTTTTCACTTCTTTCAATTACGTTAATTCTTTCTTCCAGTGTTAGAATTTTTCATTTTTTCATTGGAGGTTCTGCCATTGTTATTAGTGTTGATGTAATAATGACTAGATGTATTTCGGTTTTGATCACGTTTTAGGGACATGACTTTGGCACTACACTGGCGGTTAGTGACATGTACTTTAGTCTGGTTTACTGCAATTTACATATGACACCATACGCTGGACTTGTAAATTTCACAAAACTGGAAGCTGAGCTCTCGTGTTTACAAAGGATTAAGTAAAGGTCAGTGGTGTTGATCTCTGTTTTTTTGCGATGCGGTCGTTCATAGCAGTGTCGAAATGCATATTTTGCCAAGAAATCCTGGTCGCCTTCAGCAGGTGGTTGCTCATAACAGAGCGTTTATATAATAAAATTGATCCGTGCAATACGATTGTGGTCGGAAATGACAGGTGGTCGCTCAAAGCAGAGGTCGCTCATGACAGTTTTTACTGTATCACATTGTTACGGTTATTCCTTGTCTGTACTTGTTTTCAATGCTGATAACCCGTCATATCAGAATGTTGTTCTTTAATTGTTACGACTCCATGGTCTTAACAGAAAAGAGTGAAACCAAAAAGTTTTGTAAAATTTAACAAATAATTTATTTCCTTAGAATGCGAAGTAAAGATTTAAAAAGTACACAATTGTTAATTAATTCCCAAATAGTCCTAAAAGTTCTATCACAAGACCAAATGTATGAAGTTCCAACTGACTTCCAGCATTATTCCAATTAAATTCCATAATTGAATGTGTTGATGTGTCTGTAGTCTCGATTGTGCTAATATACCAATGGCCTGGATTGTGATAATGTGCAAAGAGTCTTTTGATGCATCACAATATAATCCAAATATGTCCTGGTCTGAATTCACTATAATTCAAATTAATGTTCCAGTCCAAGAATATCATTGAGCACTATTCCAGTAAATAATAACTTAATAAATTAATCCACCCAAATCAAAACTGAACACAGCAATAAGAATGATTCTGCTTCAGATATTAAGGCAATAATGAGTAATTTTTAGATAAAGAAGATTATATACCCCTCTACCTGACCTAAGTTGCAGTTATCATTTTCTGGAAATACTTTGTCACTTACTGATTATGGAATTTCCATTCTAGAAGATTCTATGGTCAGAATCAAGACTATATCTTTTAACTCAAATTCAGGTAAACATGTTTACATTAATAATGATCTGATCCACAGTCATACGGAAAGTGTTAGCTATGTTTTCTCTCAGGTATGCAATGAACTTAATTTTGGATAAGGTCAAGTGCAAAATATATGTATATAACATATAATCATTATCAAAAGCCAACAAATATTACCAATTAAATATGCATAACATAATGGAACCAAAATATCTAGGTTACCACACTGTAACTCACCTCTGCAATGTGCTGGGGTACCATTATATTCTTCATCAACCTTACAGCTGGATATGAATAAGCCTCCACCTTAGCATGGTAGGAACTATTATATTCCTTCCCTTTAATTATTGTCAAAACACAAGAATTAGGATGTATTTATTAGTTGTGTATTAATATTTGATCCTGTGATTTGTGTTTTTTATCATGTGTATTTTTAACACACACCTTTTAATAAAAGAAGTTTAACCATTGAAAAGTCTTCCTTCAGTTACCATGTTTAATTGTGCTATTCACTGAGGTGTATAGAGCACACACCATATAAACACAGGTGAGTTTCCTGTGTTACATATTGTATATATACACTATATTGTAAGTATGCATCATTGTTTCCATGCATAATCATCTCAGTTGCAAGAATAATTGCTTCTGGTACCAATGTCAAGGCAGTCAAGGGGAAAGTGCTGCCACAAGTAAGGTCCTTGGGACACTTGCCCAGACTGCCCAATTTTCAAAATATACACAAATTTTTTATTCACTATTGTCAGCTGAAATAAGGGATCTTGTACAGATGTACCTATAGAGGGTGGAGGAACTGCCCCTCCCATGCCTTTTTGAAGTTCATAGGTTTCTTTCTTGCAGAGTTCCTGGGAGCTCACTTAGGTAACTAGTTCTGCAGGTTGGAAGAGCACTCCCAGGTCCCAGGAATTTATGGGACCAGTCTCTTCAGAGACAGGTGAGGCACCTTCAGGAGGGACTGAACATTTGAGGAGTATGTCATGTTTCCCCCACCCTGTGATTGAGGAGCAACAGAGCTCTTCTCACTTTCAGGTGATTATGTTGCACCCTCTGATGAGGGAGGAGCAATACTGCACCCCTCACATCCTGGGGAGCATATCACAGCCTCCCATGAGGGAGGAGCAGCACTGCACCTCTCACACTTGTGGGTCAGAGAAACAGGTCACAAGCCAGTTGTCTGGTGATGGGGCACTGGGCACTGGGCACCGGTAATCCTGTACATGTTGCAGGTCATGATTCACCAGTTATCAAACAAAGGCCTCCCTGTACAGTGAGAGGGTTCATGCCAAGTCATACTGTTTCTGTACTCTACCATGATATCCTTTGGAGGAACAAGTGTCTACCTACAGGTTTCAGACTAGGAAAGGGGATCAGTTCAGTTTTATCCTCATGCCCATAGGGATTATGAATTCCTACAGGATGTGGTGCCCACCATCTCAAGGGAATGGGTTTTTCATGCCTCTTTGGACTTCTGGACCTTGGACCCGGAGTGAAGCTGATGATTTGACTCCTAAACCACCTTCGTCCTCTCATCAGCTCATTGAGGAAATCTGGATGGTTTTTGCATGTAAACCTTCCAGGAAAGACCAGAGTTCTTGTCTTCCTGTTGGAGTTTCTGGCATGCATAGAGCCTCTACTCAATACATGGAGTTGATGTGGCTCCAAATGCCCATGTAATCTCTGCTTCACTGGACATAGAGAAGTTCAGCCTTTCCTCTTTGCTTAGCATACTAGACAGTGATGGTGCACTGTCTGTTCTCATTAACTCATATGAGTTTGATGTAGAAATTTGAAACCTCTTGTTGAGCCCACTACCTTGTAGATGAAAGCGAAGGGGAGATATGGTCCTTTATCATAGCAGTAAACAGAGTTTACCACCTCCTATACATGGACTTGTGCTGATGTGCACAGTCTAAGAAGGTTCTCTCCAGCTTGGAGAAAATCTTATGTACAAAAACTCAACCAGATCTCCTGTGACTTCCTCATTAATCGATGATTGAAGGTTTTGTGCATGCCATGATATTGCTTGTCACTGTAGAGAGTGGTCCGTTCATCCATCAACTCTGAGACCTATGGCTTTTGCCTCAAGTTACCAGGCACATTCCCCTTAGTGGCCTCTTAAACTTCCTCATTCTGATGCTGGATTGTCTCAAGTGGCTATTTCTACCTCAGGCTGAGATTGCCTTCCAATAAAAACCATTGAAGCTTTTGAAAAGAAAATTAAGTTTTTGGTTACCATAGCTTCTCATGCCAGCTTTTCTTAGGTACTTCATTTAGAATTCTGAAGGCAGCCTTGCGGAACTCAGCTGCATTGCAGGATGTGCTTGAAGTTTTGGCTAAGACTGGGACCTTCTTCCTTTGACTTGTTTCTACCTTTGCTTAACAAAATCTAAAGGATCATCAGCACAGATCTGTTACAACTGTTTCTGGTCCATTGCAGTTGGCCAGTAAGCAAGGTAATGTGATTTGCCCTCAGGAGCCATCCAGTGAGTTCTTTAGACAAAAGCAGCCACCATCCAATCTGTAATCTTAATTTAAACCACCTCCTTGACCATCGAGTCAAGGTGCATTAGCCACAGGTGCATGGGACATCTCCATATGCACCCTCTACAGTTTCTCCTTCTCCCAAGGCGGAAACCATGCAAGGGTTCACTTTGGCTTTGATTTCATTAGGACCAGATTTTCATCACCACCAGCACTGGTGGATGAAATAAGACTGGTTTCTGACAGGGATCCTTATGCATGCACCAAACTATATTTCTGTCTGTTTGCCAACACATCAAACTCTAGTTTGGGTGCTTTTTTAGAAGCAAAGAAGGTTCTGATCCTTCAGGGTCATTGGACTTCACATCAACAATGTCGATATGAATGTTGTATTTCAAACTCTGCAATAGTTGCTGTGTGATGGTCAACATGCCTGTCATAGCATATCTGGTCTCAAGGAAACACATATACTCCTTCTGTCTGCATGGGTACCTGGAACTTCTTTTGCTGGTCAAACGGCCATAGAGCTAATTGGTTTGGATTTGCACCTTGCCAATCTGATTAATTATTTGGAACTAAAGTGGCCTATCTCTTCCTTTCTTACACTCTAATAGAATCTGGCTTGTGTTTTGTGGTCATTAATGAAACCCATTTTGAACCACTGAGTAAAACTTCTGCCAGAACCCTACACTGAAGACTTTTTACACACTTTGGCATTTGCAAGAAGGTGGAGTGAGCTTCATACCTTGCATTTGTCACTGGCTGCTACAGTTTAATAGCAATTATGAATCTGTTTCTCTTCTTTGCCAGTGAGAATTTTTAGTAGAAAAATCAGCAACTTTCAATAACTCTACTGCCTATAGAGATCCACAGTCTCAGTCTTATTTGTGCCAGAGATTGTCAGGATAGGCTTTTATGCCCTGTTAGAGTACTATGATTCTATTTCAATGCCTCCAGTGGGAAAAGGATGGATGATACATATCTTTTCCTCCACTTAAGGGCTCCATTGATATTTTGGCTTCCACCATTTTATGATGGGTTGTCACTGCCATTTAAAGAGCCTATCATTTCCTGAATAGTACAGTAGAAATATTTTGTTTATGAAACTAAAAGTTCATGAGGATTGAGCTGTCGCTGCCTCTTGGACCTGCTTAAACCAAACTTCTTTGGAGGATGTTATGAATTCAGCATTTGGAGATCACATACTATCTTTCTTTCTACCTGCACTCTTTAGTGCAACTGAGTGTAGGCAGTTTTACTCTGGGACCCATAGTTGCAGCACAGAATGTGGCCCAGAGTAGCACCAACATACATTAAAGTGGATTATTTGCTCCCCCCATCTTTTATCTCTGTTTTGAACAGTTTAACATTTTAGTGTAACCAACCCACCTAACTGACAAATTCAGCTATGCAATAATGATGGGTTATGTATTACTGATATTAAAATGTATTATTGGGGGGGGGGGTATATCAGTAACACCATACTGTTACTATTGCATAGCTGGTACTTTTCTAGAAGAATGATACCCCAACCATATGACAAAAATTTGTCGTCCCATTAGGGTGAACCAGACGTTTTCAGAACACTGGATTGACCCTGGGACACACCACACATTTGCCCATGTGTACTGCCACTTTCATTCTTTTCTCTGTCAATTTGTTGTAATGGCTAACATTGTTTGCAGCTCATACCGCAAATCTTCTTCGATTTATCTATTGTTTCATGGGTGAATGAGCAAGTTACTAATTTACTATCATAATTCTTTTGTATGCTTATTCTTCTTGAACATTAGAATTATATCCTGATCAAGTTTTATCACTGTTTAGTAAGCTGTCTTGAGAAATTTTAGCAGCTGTTCCATACACATGGTGTTTGGCTTGGCATTTTATTCTTTTTAACCCTTCACAGTGTTGGTGATTCAATTTTGGTTGTGCTTTTTCTAGCTAAGAGTAGGTATTTTGCTCAAAATTCCCTATCCTTGCATAAATTGCAGTCTTTGGACTTGCCTTTATCAATTTTCTTGTTCATTATGAATCATTTAATTTACATGAATTGTGCTAATTTTATCTGTGGTAAACAGGTCACACACCACTTTTTACCTTCATATCTCATGCTCAATTATTGAATACAGGTTCTTTTCAAGATCAATTTTGGATAGCTTTACTTGACTTTTTCCATTATTATTGGCAATTGTTTTCCTCTTTTTTTTGTCTAATGTAGTAGTCAAAAGCTTTCTTTAAGCCTTGTTGACTTGTTTATCTTGCATGGGAGCCATCTTGAAACCTGTTATTGCTCCTACTCCTGAACAGAAAGACATACCAAGACAGTGTTTTCACCAGAATACTTCTTATGGTATTAAGTTGGTCCTAAATGAAAATGGTTGCTACTCATGTATTTAAAATCATATCATCATGTGTTTGGTTTTATGGAGTTTAACACCAGTTTTCAGCACATTATAGGTATATTCGGTGGAGGAAGAACCTTGGAAGACCCTGCAAAAAAATGGGAAGCTACCAGCAAGCTTTTTCACATACCCAGTTTGGTTGATGTGAGTGATCTGTAGAGCTTGGCACCTCAGAACACTTGGCAGGCCTCTGTCAGCATGGGGTTTTCATACTTCTTATAGTGTGTACTTCTAAGGCAAAATTGTGTCAGTCTAATGTTCATTATAGCAGCCACATCAGCCTCGATGAAAATCTTCTCACTACTCCTCCTGACTAGAAAATATCAACATTGGGTTTTGACCAGAATACTTCTGATTATATCTAGTTAGCTCTAAATGAAAATGGTGTCTGTAGACATCCAATATGGCTGCCATAATGAACATATTGAAAATATTGACACCAATTCTCTTGAATGGATGGTCATATTGGCATGGGGTTTTCACCAAAAGCCTTCTCCTTCCAAAATGAACATGTTGTTGATCTTATGTCCTATTTGGATGCCACTGCAGCTAATGTGTAAATCTTATCACACAAGAGTATCAGAGACCGTTTCAACACTGGGCATTTAAAAGAAAAGTACTTGTCTTATCTTGAATTCCAGGAATTTTTTTTTAAGTTGGTGGAGCATCAGTCCATTCGAGGGACTTCTGTTTTAAGCTGTTCTTTGTATCAGTTACAATGCTGTATGAAAAGAGTGTAACACTATACAGAAAAGAAACAGTCAACCAGTGGTACAGATACCTGGATCATAAAGCCTAGGGAAAATGATTGTTTCCAAAATAATAAAATATACTTGAATTTAAAGGTTGGAGATGATGAATAGTAATAGACCTTGGATTTTAATACTGTAAACATTCTTGCAAAGAAGATAGCTATTAGGTGAACAGAATTACTGTTGAAGAGTGGTTGTAATTTTCCAGTAGCATAGCATTCCTATCATGTTTTTGTACCACTGGAATTCAAGTGGTTTGTGGTTTTAATGCCATTGTTCATATATGACAAGCTATAATTGACAGCCAGTACATTTAGTGGAGGATGAACACAGGAAAATTGCAGAAAGAACCAATGACCCATAAAAAGCTACTGGCAAGCTTTTTCATATACCCTCACTGGCCAAGCCAAGACTCAAACCAGCACAGACATGTGAGATGTGTGAGATATCTGTAAAGACAAGCACCTTAGACCACTCAGTCACCTGCATCCACAACCTGGAATTAAACGATAAGGTATACAGTGCTTAATTACCATTCTAAATTTTCAGTTTATATCATACACTGTATACATATTCACCAGTTTGGTTGAGATTTACCATGCAAATGATAGCCACATTTAAACGGCACCTGTTTTCAGTTGTTCTGACATCCACTACTTGAAAATGTTGCAGCTTCTGAACAAATTGTCTCCAGGTTATACCCAGTAAAACCAGTGTCTATCAGAGCTCTACCCAGTAAAACCAGTGTCTCTCAGAACTCTCTCCAGTAAAACCAGTGTTTGTCAGAGTAAAACCGTTGTCTGTTAGAGAAAGATAAAATCAGTGTCTATCAGAGCTCTACATGTTTTACTCATTACATCAGTGTCTGTAAGAGTAAAACCAGTGTCTATCAGAGTAAGAATAAAACCAGTGTCTATCAGAGTAAGAATAAAACCAGTGTCTATCAGAGTAAGACTAAAACCAGTGTCTATCAGAGTAAGACTAAAACCAGTGTCTATCAGAGTAAGAATAAAACCAGTGTCTATCAGAGTAAGACTAAAACCAGTGTCTATCAGAGTAAGAATAAAACCAGTGTCTATCAGAGTAAGACTAAAACCAGTGTCTATCAGAGTAAGAATAAAACCAGTGTCTATCAGAGTAAGAATAAAACCAGTGTCTATCAGAGTAAGAATAAAACCAGTGTCTATCAGAGTAAGAATAAAACCAGTGTCTATCAGAGTAAGACTAAAACCAGTGTCTATCAGAGTAAGAATAAAACCAGTCTATCAGAGTAAGAATAAAACCAGTGTCTATCAGAGTAAAATCAGTTTCTTAGTAAAACCAATTTTCTATCAGAGCTCTAGATGTTATACCCAGTAAAACCAGTCTTTATCAGAGTAAAATCAGTGTCTATCAGAACTCTGGATATGCTGCATATTTTATCAAAACAAATTTACTGGAAAAAAATCCTCAACAAATTTTGTTATGCATTCAGATTTTAAAAAAACGCAATTTAATTTGTAAGTTATCAGCAATTGCTTCAGACGTTTTATGATGGAACATTCATTCAGTATTAATTATGCTATCGAGAGAAGTTTCAGATGTTCCATGCACATTCAGAATTATATTACTTGACCAGTGTGAGAACACTTAATTGAACCATGTCTTCAAACTCACCTTGAAACTGTGTTGGTTACTAAGTTGTTTAATGCATTCTTAGGTATGTCTTGATGATCAGTATTCAGCTGGTGGTGTTCATCTGGTTTGCTTTTATATTATTCTCACAAAATTTACTATATATATATATATATGTGTGTGTGTGTGTGTGTGTGTGTGTGTGTGTGTGTGTGTATATATATATATATATATATATATATATATAATATCTGAGGTGAGGATAATGAAAGGTATAATGTTTTGTTAATCAGACCAAAATTGGTTATAATTGAGGTCAATTATTATTATGCAACACTTCTGCTGCCAGCAATATTTCTGAACTATTTACTCTGCAAAACTTATACTGTCAGCATCATTTCAGAACTGTTTTCCCCTTAATTTTATTAAAGCTCCAATAAAGCAACACCAAGCAACTGCATTATAATATCGAATGGGAATGTACAATAAACTATCTAGTGGCTGTTTGTAGGTTTTTATCATGAAGTGATTGAAGTAAAAGGAATCACATAAGTGTTGATGCATCAACAGTTGCTACATCGATACTTATTAAAGTTACTTTTGATCTTCAGAGACCGTGAAAAATGTAATCATTATTAGTCATTATTATTTGTGTATCAATATGTATTGTATTATATGTTGCATATTCTGATACATATCGTTACATGGCATAGGTTTATCAGTTCACCCCAATATATGATACTTGTATGATTCATGTGACATACTGTCAAGTGAGAAAATATGTAACATGCAAGACATATAGTCCATCTCCAGTTGGACCATTTTGAACAAGGTTTTATTATGCTTTGTGTTTACATTACATATATATGTAACCAAATGTGGTACAAATAGATGCAAAACTTGTTCAGATATAACAGAAGGAAACTCAATAAAATTTAAAAATGGTATATATTGAAAGTTAAACATGACATGAATTGCAATTCAAGAAATGTAATTTATGCATTAATATGTGTGAGGTGTGAAGCCTTTTACATAGGTCAAACGAAAAATGAACTGAGAAAGAGAATGATAGCAAACAAAAACAGAAGAACTCAAGCTATTAGAAGTCAATAAACATACAGATAACTGTTCAGGAGCAAACTTCAGTGTTTCCCTTATATAAATGATTAACTAATAATGAATCTTTGATTGAAGAAAAGGAACTGTATTTCATACATAGTCTGTATCCAGACCTTAATACCTCAAGCCAATTCTTTATAAAAATTAAAACATGATTATTTGTACATTGTATCAATACAATAATACATTTTCATACCATAATGACTTAGTAACTTTTTAATGATTTTGATTTGTATATATCAAATTTACACTGTATCAATGCACTGATGCACCTTCATGACATTTCAGACATTAGAAAATTAATTTTGTGTACAAGTGTGGTATATATATGTAGGAATGTTGTTAATATCTGACTGTAAAACAATGACATAATTAATATTACAATGACTTCAATTTGTTTATTTACAAAAATATTGCAAAGAAAAGATGTATTCACCTGAAGAGCATACTTAAAGATGATGCAAAAGTGCTCAGTGGAATAAAGCATTGATATTTTTCTGATCTTCTGTTACTGATTTTTTGATAGAGTATCTGGCACATGGACAGATTCATTTTTTCATGTGTGTGTGTATATATATATATATATATATATATATATATATATATATATATATATATATGAATACATGCATCTGGTGGGGCACTGTTCTACTGTTACCACATTTATGTTTGTCTTGTTTCAGATTGTTTGTCATTAGAGGTAATCCAAATGAGGTTTTACTACAATTATTTAAGGAATGGAGGGCTACAAGGCTGACATTTGAGGTAGATACAGAACCTTATGCCCAACAGAGGGACAGTGAAATCGAAGAACTTGCCAAGAAACATAATGTGGAAGTTGTGAAATGTGTTTCACACACCCTGTATGATGTTCAAAAGTAAGTCAGTATTTATTCTGCAATAAGCCCAGGGGCAGCATTGCAAATTGTTTACAAAATGGGTGATGGAGTTATCCTGTCATAATTCTTGAGGTCAGAATTGCTTATGGGCTTATCCTGTGATAATTCCAGGAGCTAACATTGCAAATTATTTGAAAATTGGGTGATGGGCTTATTGTCCTGTGATAAGAGCACTGATATTTTCATCTGCATCTAGTGTTAGGCAGCTACATCCTAGAAGTTAGAAGAAATCATCATGGAAGTACAGCCTTATTCACGCACATCTTTTCAGTGCATCAGGATGCCAGAGCCATATGGACATCACATTACATCTGGGTCTCTTAATTGCAGTTTTTTGATTTTGCAGTCATCATCATCATTATCATTATCATAACCAACATCATCATGATGTTGCCAGAGTAATATATCAATACTGTAAGGGACTAACCATTTACTTTCCAAGGGCTCTACACAGTGTTTTGAGGGAAAAAATGTGGCCCCCATATAGCTTGAGAAAAAGTACTCTTGCTCTGATTTGTCAAAAAATCTAAATCCATTGTATTTTGTTGGAATTTTTTTTTATAATGAGATAAAGAAAGAAAACAATATCTTCATCTGAACATTAAATAGTTGGTCCTAAAGTATCAGTACTTGGTCAGAGATTTGCATGCATACCTTATTCCTTTATGGAGGCTAATAATGTATATAAAATTAAATAGAAACAGTATAAATATAATGAAATAAATATAATGTAATTCTTTTCAACTTATGAGTTTGACTGTTGATTTAGAAAGCATTGTTTAGATTTGTCATTTTTGTTTGTAAGTTATCTGGTAATTTGAAATCTGTTTACTGGCTTCACTGGTTAAGGATTGAGGCAGTAGTTAGATGAGATTCAAGTTTGTTCAAAAATAAGCTAGCATTGGACAATAAAATCTCCAAATTAAAATGGCATGTTGCCATGCAATTTCATTGCCATTTTCCAATTAATTGTCATCAAATTCCTTTAATCCAAATTCTCTTTATGCCTGCTGCAGATGACAACATTGTGCAAATTGTCCAATTGACATGATAACTGCGTGTCAGTAAGATCTTCCTTTTCCACAAGTGTTTTTAAACTCTTCATCAGAGTTATACTTAATATTAAATACCAAACTCCCTCCGATTGCCCGTATTTTTATTTTGGACATGCTCCTATTGTACAAGATTGATGCACCATTACATATATTGTAATGAATACATGAAGGTTCTCTAGCTAGACTGACCAGACAGTATGTCTTGCCGAGACCAGGATGTAAACATGTGATGTCATGGACATATCTTCCTAAAGTGCCCATACTAATTATCTTTTACACCTGTCATATTATTTGTCAGTCTGTCCATCTGTCTCTTCATAGTTCTTGTAACCAATATAGCTCTACAACCCATAGTTGGATGTCACTTGGTAGGTGAATTGCCTATTACATGTAGATGTGCCTTTTAAGTCCTATTTTGACATAGTTGTTGCCCTTTTTCCAAAATCTCCTCAACAGCAGATCCTTGTCACCAGCATAGCTCAGGAACAAACTTCAGGGTTTGATAATCTCTTACTATTTCATCCAGTCAGGCAAATATTGCAACTCTCTTCCTTGCCCAGAACAAGCTCTTACTCTACCAGCTGCTATAGAAATATATAAAGTGAAGGGTGTTAACTACCTAGTAAATTAACCCTGTGAATGGTTGTTTTCTGGGGACCTTTCCAACACCAGTTGAAAGTAGTTACAAAATGAGACCAGTCCGTACTTGTATGACTTTGATTAAAACAAATGGAGAACAAACTTACTATTCATTCTATCCTCATATTACATAAACTAGTCATAACCAGTCTACTGGGGGCCAGAACTTTTCCACCAATGTAACAACCAATGCAGTGATGTATGCTGAGTATTACTGATCCAATTAAGAATAGTTACACAACAGTTGACATGTATATATGTCAGGGTGTGAATTGTTGTAATTGGAGACTTTAATGCTAAAGGCAGGATATTTATTTTGAGTAATAAAGGGATCAAAGATTGTTTGGCTTGTTTGTCTTTGACTAAAAATCAGCCGACCTTTGGCAGAGGTAAGATAAAAAGGAGACACAGAACAAAAAGTGATTTTGATAGAAAAACTTGCATAAATGGTTATGATTTTTGCTTTGTTTCCTTCAGTTCTTGTCATGTTTGTGTCAAATGCTGAAATGTGCTTTCTCCCAATGCTAACAAACCATCATTTAAAAAATATTACATTCAACAATGCTTGGAAATCAGAGTTCAAGTTTGTACAGTAGAGTAGCAAATGTCCTGAGCTGGCATTGTATGTTTTATGCAAAGTGGATTTTAAGATATTATGTGGGTGAAGAAATCACCAGACTTGTATGCACCATCTCATATGGAAAATCTGGACCAGAGAATTATTGAGTGTCTGTTAAGTATGAAACTTTATATTTAATAGCAGCAATTACTTATCCTGCCACTATTGCACAGTTAAACTATCTTCATGCCGAAAACTCACCGTCCATTTGATGTGAATACATCCTCCCACAGAGTGGAAAAAAGTCAGTATGACCTTTTGCACACCACTCAGTATGTTGCATTATCATGCACAGAAGGTAGAATTACCTGTCATTCTTTTTCATAGGTGCCATACTGTGTGTGTATGTGTGTGTGCGTGTGTGATTTGGATTTTTAACGTAGCTTTAACAATTTTTCAGTCATATCACTACGATGTCTGCAGTGTGGCAGTTTATAGTGATGTCGAGCACTGGGGCATCATGCCAGAGACATGTGGCATGATGTCCCACCCAGTCACATTATCCTGACACCAGGCCGACCAGTCCTAACACTAACCTCTTATTGCTGAGCGCCAAGCGAGGCAGCTGTTAGTACCATTTTTGTAAGTCTTTGGTATGACTCGGCCGGGGATCGAACCAATGACTTCCCGCATCCGAGGCGGATGCTCTAACCACTAGACCACCGGAGCGGTTGCCATACTGTGTAGATGTCTGCCAAAACTATCACCAAAGAAAACATGCCTGTAGCAACTTACTGGAAATAAGTAGTCGTCTTAAGTTTTTTATTGGTCTCAGTGTCACAGCTGTCTGTTCCATTTTATAAGATAACATACTGTAGCCTTTTCCCTTTAGAGCTTTGTTCTTTAAAGGCCAGTGAGGCGACCTTGTGTTCCTTCTGCTAGGTGGACACAGAGATAAGTCCTTGTGTTCTAAGGAAAATAAAAATAGACCCTGCCTAATGTTGAGGACATTGTTTACTCAGTCTTCAATTTCATGTTGTATACTTATTATGTTTGCGCACATTACGCATTGACATTGCATATGTATTGGCATGTTGCTTTAATACCTGTAGTTTTTCAGTCAGAAACACTACAGGTAATTTCCACAAGGTCAACTCAATTGTCTACTTCATGCATACAGTGTTCTTATTATATGCACAGGTGTGTACATGGTACAACACTGCATACAATCAGGTGTCTTTTGCCGCAACATCATACAGTGTTCTTAAGTGCATACACAGGGGTGTACACGATACGACACTTCATATAACCAGGTGAGTTTTGTGACAACATCATACAGTGTTCCTAGTGCATACACAGGGGTGTACGCAGTATGGCATTGCATACAACCAGGCGAGTTTCAAGGCAACAACAAGTGATTTTAGATGACATTCATTATTTCTTTATTGCAAGATAATTTCAGAACAGTTTGTGGGGCAGTGTGGCAGCAAAAAAGGCCCTTGGAATATTCATACAGACTGCATAAGTGCTCAAAGTGCATGTGGAAAAAATTGTTGCACTTTTTGCAAATTATGGTCTTCTAGCTCTGGAATCTAGTTGATTCCAGACCTCCATATCAAGGCTGAAGGAACATTCCAACACCTTCTTAAGAATTTTCTGGATTCTCTTCCAGGTCTTGCATGTTGGACAAACATCTTTGGCAGCTGGTGAAGCCCCTCTAGAAAGATGGTCTAGACGTTCAAGAAGTTGATCGACTTCCCCCCATAGGGGGATGACAAACACTTCTCATGTATCTAATAGCATGTACACCTAAGGTAGCAGGTTGCTCCCTCCTTTTGGAGGGAAGTAGAGCACTGCAACCATGGGTTGCACCCTCCCATTATGGAGGTTGAACACATCAACTGGTTGCTCCCTCCCACCAGGGAGGTAGAGCACTGCAATATATATCATGCTTCTGGCAGCTTGTTGCCCCTGTCTGTTAGGGAGGGAGGCAAATCACAGCACCCATGATGCACATAAATCAGCTGAAGACGAGGCTTTTCCGTCTGTCACTCATTGGCCTGATGGAATGGAGGCAGGGCAAGGACCAAGCTTTCCCTTTCCCGCCTCAACCATCTCACCCTATGTATTTGCAATCCATACACGGGACTTAGGCTAAGATTGGGGACCACATTGGCGTTCCCCCCTTCCCAGTTATATTTATGAACCGTCATGGATGTGGGACCTTCCACATCAGGGCCCTTGGTCCATTATGCCCTGATTGGCTAGTGGACCTTGCCCTCACAGTTGATGTGATGCTGTGGCTCATGTCCCACCATCACCTCACCAAATGGCTTCCACTTGGAAAGCTAAAGGTGTTACATCATCTTGGGTAGACAGACATTCTTGTCTTCCCTCGGTACCTCATGATGAACCAGGGACCATAACACAGAGTGCTCCTATATCCCATCCAGCAAGGGACATAGTGATGCCCAGCCACTTTCTAACTTGTTGCATCCTTGACTATGATGATGACAATGCACTCTTTATCCTCATTGACTCCATCAAGTTCAAGACAGAGCTGCAGCAGTGATTCCTTCTCTCAGATCTACCCCTTCTTCTCAGATGGATGAGGAATAAGAGGTTGGGTAAGGTGGTAAACAAGTTTTACCATCTGTTACCCCCAGACTTGTGCCCCAAACCATTGGGCACACAGTCAAGAAAGATCCTTTCCATTTTGATCTCTGGGGTACCAACTCATCCAAATCTCTTACTTCTCCCACATTCATCCATGATTAAGTAAATATCACAGAGGTTTTCGCAAGGTCAAATTATTGCTTGACAACATAGAAGGTGGTCTGTTCATCCCTCAACATTGAAACTTCTTATTTCTTATTCTAGCTGTCAGGTACATTCCCTGAAGTGGCCTATCAAACCTCTTCCTTTGGATGCTGGTGTGTCCAAAGTATGTATTTCTACAGGAGCATGGGCACACCTTCCCATTAAACAATTGATGTCATGGAGCAGTAAACCGGTTACTTGTAGCCATAGCTTCACATGCCAACCTATTTTCAGCTACTTCCTTTAGTATGCTGAGAGAGGCCTCTTTGAATCCAGCTACATTACGTGGGCTGAAAGCTGTGGCCAAGACATCTTGGCATTAGCTCTCAGTTGCCATGCCATCATTAGCAGACTTTCTGCACATCTGCCGTGATGCTGCATTGGACTCATCTAAGGTGTTGCTTAACCACAGTAAAGACCTTCTAAGGGCTACTCCTCTAGAAGCCGAGACCATCTTTGGAGGCCTCATTCCTATTGCAATCTACCAGGAAATGAGGCCTGGCAAATCACCCTTGGGAGCTATATACTAATTTTTTGAGCTGGCATGACATCATTCCGATCCCCAAACTCCTGCTAGTCCACCACCCCTCTCATCAGGTCTACAGCACACAGGATGCTGCAGACCCAAAAGGAGGTTTTCTAACCAGCCTTCTGTTCCTGTTGTAGGAAAATGGGAGGGGGCAGACCTATTACTGAATGCCCTTTTCCCACCCTGCTCTGATATCTTGGATAATCGTCATCTGCAAAAAAGATGATGGGTAATATCTACCTTCTGTGCATGACCATGTGACATGCAGAGTGGTGTGCAAAAGGTCACACTGACTTTTCTCCACTCTGTGGGAGGTTGTATTCACATCAAATGGAGTTTTCAGCATGAAAATAGGTTGGCTATGAAATAACAGCAGGTAAATATTTAATAGTTAAAATTAGTTTTACACCCCTTCCAAAAAACTACGTATCACAATGAATGTCGTCAGTGGACACAAAGCAGTAAACTAAAATTGCTTATGGATTTTATAAAAACAATTCTTGCAGTGAACTGTTAGATGGTCAGTAAGAAAGATTTTAAAACCAGTCAAATGATCAAAAATATTGAAATCTACTGATTTTGATGTCCTGGTTTTGTCACATATATGGCTATGAAGATTGTCTCATAGACATGCATGGTTTTATTTAATTTATAAAAGTTAAGGCCCTCTGACTGCTTAACTGCCTTACATCAGTTTCCACAAAATAACTTGACCAAAATTTGTTTTCGACCACTCCAGTGGCCTAGTGGTTAGATTGTCTGCCTCGGATGCAAGAGGTCATGGGTTCAAACCCTGGTCGAGTCATACCAAAGACTGATAAAAATGGTACTAACAGCTGCCTCGCTAGGTGCTCAGCATTAAGAGGTCATGGGTTCAAACCCCAGTCGAGTCATACCAAAGACTGATAAAAATGGTACTAACAGCTGCCTCACTAGGTGCTCAGCATTAAGAGGTTAGTGTTAGAACTGGTCGACATGGTTTCAGCATAATGTGATTTGGTAGGACATGATGTTACATGTCTTCGGCATGATGCCCTAGTAATGTGACATCACTGTAAACTGCCACACTGCAGACATTGTTAAAGCTACATTAAAAATCCAAATCACACATACTCACACACCAAAATTTGTTGGATTTAAACCAGGTTTGACATGTGGCTTTGGACTGATGACACTTTGAGTTTGTTTACCATAATTCATTGACATGATTTACATGAGTTATCAGCCCATATTGCCTGTTCACCCGACTTAAGATACCAGAACATAATTTGAATAAAATCTTTGATGTGTATGAACCAAATTTGGCAAGCAGTTATGTATTGACAAAACCTTGAATTACTTCAATTTCAAGTGTTCCACATTATGATTTAGAAGATTTATGGCCCTTGATTGCCTGTTGTTGTAACTTTGCTGTCGGTAGGATAATTTTAGTAAGGAGTATTGAATTCCAACCAAAGATACCATGGACATGTATGTATACTGAAGAGAACTTGAATGAGTTGGATTTTCAGCATTCCATGTTATTATTTTTAAAAGTTGTTGCCTTTGAATGCTGATCATCTTCAAACTTTGGTTTTCAAGTTCTAATGTTTCATGCCCTGTATCCATCACTAATGGTTCTAGTTTAAAATTTGGTTTTGAGATTTTCTTGTTGAGAGGTATGGTTGATTATTAATTTTCAGGTTAGATGATATCTGAATAGAAATGTATATATTCTTCAGTCATTTATGTAAAAATTATTATTACATTATGAAATTTACTTTCTGTGCTGCAACTGTGCTTGCTTTCTGAACCATTTTGTATTACTTTCTTGTTTTCCTTTTCTAGGACAATTGAGAAGAATGGTGGGAAGCCTCCATTGACATACCAGAGACTGCAGACTATCTTGTCCAAAATGGGACCACCTCCCAGACCTGTCAAAACTCCAGATTCATCAGTCATGCTGAGTAAGAACTTAAGAAATTTGATATGTGTAAATTGAGCCAGAAATATAAAAGTTTAGAACATGCCTAAAACAGATAAGGATCTTGATAATTATTTAACATCTCAGTTAAACATGAAAATACTTGACACAGGGGACAGTTTGAGATTGAGCTAGCTTGAAGCAGGCATTTTTATTCTGGTTATATGAGGTTGATAAATGTGATTGTTTGTTAATTGTCCTCATTAAAATCAGACTCATTTTAAAAGTTATGTTTGCATTTAGCAAAAGTTATGCCACTAGCACTTCATTCAGTCTTCAGCACTCCTTTGAAATAATCTCTTACATTACCAACATAGAATATCTAATTGCAAAGATCACATATATTTGAAATATATTCTTGTTAAATTTTGAGAAAAAAACATTATATGGGCCTTGTTTTATTCACATACCCACCGCAATTGCATCCCATACTATTGTTGTTTATTTTTTAAAATTATTATGTGTGGAATGGGATATTTTTAAAGTTTGGTATTTTACTGTAATGAATCTCATCAGTGTATATTTATGATAGTAATAATCAGATGAATTAAATCTGCAGCAAGTAAATATTTTCTGGCATTTTTATTGTATCAGTAGGGAAAGATATGGGTGTCAATTTTGCACCAGCAGCAACAGCATCTTCAAGATCTATAAGAAAGTGAGACTGTTGTGTTAAACTTTTTGGCAAGTTACATTCAAGGTGACATATCAGTGCATGAATACCAGTGGGAAAGCAGGTTAAACAGAACACTCTTTACTCTGTCTCCAGAATTGTGTATATAGATTTTAAGATATATATAATAACTAACATTAATCTTTATTTTCCAGATAACAAAACAACAATAAATGAAGACCATGACAAGAAGTATGGTGTACCCTCCCCGGCTGATCTTGGCAAATCTCATGAGGCTTGTGGTCCACTTCTGTTTTCAGGTGGAGAGACAGAGGGACTTAGCAGGCTAGAAAGAATGCTGAAGAAAACTGTAAGTAAGCACACTGGCACTTACACTGCAAATGATCCACCTCACACAATAATAGCAGTAAGAGTCCGACAAGTCTTCATGGTGTTATATCCCCTGAACAGGTGGTTGCATCTGCATGGGGTTTTCACTAAATGGTTAACCACAACATCAGCTTATTTTAGCCGTAATATGTATTTTCTTATTATTAAAATAAAACAGCAAGTTTGAACATGAATCAGATTCTGATGGCAATGTTACAGTCATAAAATGAAATAATTATTATATAAAGTAAAATAATTTAGTGAAAAAGTAAAATTTGAATATCTCATAGTTCACTGCAAAGATTTTTCTAATAAAATCACAAGCATTTTGTACTGCAAACTTGGTACATTTCCTATTCTTCTGCACCAACCTAAACTCTGATTTCCATGCATTGTTGAACTTGTAATATTTTTTTAGCCAATGTTTTTTTAGCATAGGGAGAAAGAACACAGCAATTTGCATGAATCGACAAAAAAGAGCAGCTTCCCTTATATATTCTTCTTAAACATCTTGAAGAAATCAATAAAAATTAAGAAGACAAAAAATTAAAATGCTTTATGCAGGTATTTATGCTGAAATCATTTTTTGGTTGGTCTTGCCTTTTTTTAATTTTTAATCAAAGACCCACAAAACATCATGAACCACCTTTGATCCCATTATTGTTTTTAACACTTCTAGAAATATTCTGCCTTTAGCCTTAAGGTCTCCAAATTAGAACAATATGGTAATCAATTTTCAGCTCTTGTTCTGTACTCATTTCTTAGTCAGATATTCAGAACACATTGCATTGGTTGATGCACTGGTAGAACAGTGTCCATCTACATTAGTCTGGTTGTGACTGGTTTCTGTGTGTGTGTGTGTGTGTGTATGATTTGGATTTTTAACGCAGCTTTAACAGTTTTTCAGTCATATTGCTACAAAGTCTGCAGTGTGGCAGTTTATAGTGATGTCTAGCACTGGGGCATCACGCCGCAGGCATGTAGCATGATGTCCCACCCAGTCACATTATCCTGACACCAGGCTGACCAGTCCTAACACTAACCTCTTAATGCTGAGTGCCAAGCGAGGCAGCTGTTAGTACAATTTTTGTAAGTCTTTGGTATGACTCGGCCAGGGATCGAACCCACAACCTCCTGCATTCAAGGCGGACGCTCTAACTACTAGGCCACCAGAGCGGTATCTGGTTTCTATAATGTTTGCCAAAAAAATGTGTAAAAATACCAGGGGTTTTTCTTCAAATTTGTATCTTAAAAAATCGGTTAATTTTCAAAGCAGTAGATTTCACCTGTTGTTTGGTATGTGCATTTGTCTGCCTTTAAAACAGTATTTCTCTTCTGCCACTGGTGGAGTCACATGTATGACTTGGTTCTACATGAAAATGGTTCAGTCTGACTGCCAAATTTGTTACACCTTCTCCTGAATGGATGGCCATAGCTAGATAAGGTTTTCATAACTGGTTATTCCTAAATGAAAATGATGCTGATCTGACATAAAAATAAGGCTGGCATAGAGGCAATCTTGAGAATATTGTTATGGCTGCTTTTAATAAACAGATGGCCATAGCAACTTCAGGTTTTCACTAAAGGACTTCTTATGATATCTTTTTGCCCAAAGGTACAAGTGTGACATCCAGTATGGCTATTGTGGTGGCCATCTTGAAAATCTTGTTTTAGTTACTTGTCCTGAATGGTTCTTTGTAGTGACCACTGAAGATTTTTGATTATATCTATAGTGCTCAGAGAAAATATTTTAAGACACAAACCCAGGGCAAGTAACTTGTAAAAAACTTGTAAAAAAATCAAGAACCTGACTCAGATTGCATGTTCCTGAAAGGTCTCTATTTTTTGGACATTATATTTACATTGCTTTACCTTCAATGTGAAAAGAAACAAACAAAAATCACAATAACTGACTTCTGTGTTTATGCGCCTATCAAAGTATTTCATATAAAACAATGTTTTCCTCCTGATCCTGATGTGAGTTATTTCCCAATTGCTCCAGTGCTCAAAGAATTGTTTACAGACACAGGCCCAAGGCAAGTCGCTTTAAATAAAAAAAAATCCCTTACCCTGACTTAGGCCATATTTCTTTCTATTATTTTGACACACCCACTCTGTCCAGAAAAATTAAATGATCAGTCATATATACTTGTGATATTGGTCACTTAACCCTCATTAATATTGTGCAGAAGAGGGGCTCACAGCCAATGAAATTTCCAACAATTTCTTCTTTGAATACATTACCCAATCATAATACCTTAGGAGTACTACCACTACCTCCCAATCCAGCCCTTTCAAATACTACTTTTAGCTAAAGGGAGCTAAAAGTTTTCTGTGTTGGTCAGGCAGAGTGATCTCCCCTTACCTATAAGACTTGGTGGCAATGAGTAAGGATATTCCAGTTATTACTTCCGCTCATGCCAAGCAGCACGCTCTCATCATGAGAGACCTCTCAAGCCAGAAGCTATGTAGAAGATAACCCACTACAAGTTGGAGGAGTTTCTCACTTTTAAGGAAAGTATACTCCATCAGTGTCTCCAACTTTTTTTCTTTCTGTCATGACAAAGTTCTGCCTTTCCAAGTTGCTAACACTTTGTCATCGTCACACATTTAGGTACTTGCACGGGGAGCCTAAGTGACTTCATATTCAGTTTGGGCTGTATCATTATTATGTGCAAGTCTCTAGCATTTATAAAACTCCTATATATGTGTAATTCCATTACAAATGGGTACATATCTGTAAATTTATATTCCAAGACTTTAGTAGTGTCTGGACACCCACTTCAGTGTTTTTTCATTTGTATAGCCAGTCTCTTTTTCCCCTACAAGTATTGCCTCCTAATGGAAATTATCACACCTAACATGTATACCTCTATAATGGTACTTCTTTTACGTGAAGGTTTTTTGTGTATTGTTATGTGTAGGCTCATGCACATGTAACAAAAGAAAAGAGTGAAGTTAACAAGCTTTGTAAATTTTAACAAAATAATTTATTTCCCTGGAAAACAAGATTAAAATATGAAATAGGACTTACAGTTTGTGAATATAATTCAAAAATTAATCCTAAAGTTGAAAAAATATAAGTCATATCACTAAACAGTTCTAATTGAATCCAGGTTCAAATCTCGATGAAATTCTCGATGAAATTCCAATATGGAAGGCGATAACGTCAGATGATGTCATTGTACAAATGGCAACAATTCCTCATTGAATCACAATTTATAATGTTCCTGTTTAAAATTCCGGTATAAATTTCCACTGAACGTCTTTGTCCAAGTATTTTATAAAAAAAGAAGCACTTGTATAGTTTCCTAGAGAATTAATTATTAAATCCCAAAAAAGAGATGAACTTCAAAACAAACTGGCTTCAACAATAAAACACCTTGAGCTCTGAGGTGTAAAAATTACGACTGATCAGTCTACTAGCAAAATGGCTGTTTTAAGCATTGATTTTAGATCACATGGTGGCTCACATGACAGGGAGACGTGATCAATAATTTGAACAGCAAAAAAAAAAAAAATTGCCATTTAGCACATATGTAGAATAGCCCTATCTAAGAATCAGATTCTCACGCTGGAAATGAATTTAAAAATAAAACTGTTTACAACAGAGCTAACATGTAGGCTGAAGATGACCTTGGTAATAGCCAGTTGTTTTCACTCGATGTTTACAAAAACTATGAACCAAGGTGAGCCAAAATAGTACTTAGTCATACCATTGTGTCAAAACAAAAGACTGAATTTACGGGGAAAAATATCAAATCCAGTAAAAATAATCATTACAATAAAATATAATGAAACAAAAATAAAATAAAAAGAATTTAAAACTAACACACAAGCAATTTAATTACATATTCATAACAGTATAACGTAGACACTCATGTATATTTCTGTATTTCTTCTGCTTTGATTGGACAAGTACAGTTTTGTGCTCTGTACATGGTTTTTTCAGTCACCTCCTGTGCATGCATGTTCTTATAAGCGATACTTGAGTCATGTTTATCTGTTTACATTTTAAAATCATAATTAGCGAGCTCTTAGTCGCTTGCATGTGTAGCCTATGCAACTTCACAGGTTAGGTTCTGGCTACATTAGTTACATGTGTGCATGTTTATGTAGAAAGAACTCCTTAGATATATATAATTCTGTCTTTTCTGGTGTATAAATGTGACATTTTCACAGTAGCCTTGGAATGCTTCTATGATTCTACCTGTACAGGCCATCCTTGACCTTCCCTACAGGTAGCATTGTAATTTAGATCATCTGCTATCATTTTTTCCAGGTAATGTACAGGCCTACAGGTTTATAACAGGTGGTATTGTCATTATATTTTACCTGTATACTTCCTTGTTTTATTAGACTATCTGTCACCCTTTTAATGATTGAGCTCTGCACGTTCTTTGTGTTGAAAAAGACAGGTGCAGGGCTTCAGTCTTGTATGTTTTGCTCTATTTTGTCTTACAGATTAGAACTATGAGCAAAGCACAGACAACAGACAGCTCAGGATGAAGATGTCACCAGTCTGCATGCTGACTTTCCTCAGTGCAAACTTTTAAAAAGAAGTGAGGACCAGGGAGACGATTCAACTTACCCTTCAGCCATGAAGCTCCGGACATCAACATGATCTGAAACAGCTCTGGCACCCACGGCACCACCACGGGACTCAGCATTCTTGGAACTCCCTCTACATTGCCTCCTCGGGGTCCAACTTGATTCATCTTGTGGAGCAGCAAAGACAGAGCTAACAAACAGCCAAGTTCCCTCTCATTCAACAGACAGACAGGTTACTTGGATCAATATACCATAACTCATCCCAACTGATGATCCAAATGATAACTTCCTCGCATGGATGGCCTATTTCGGTTACAGCCGGCCTAGGCCATATACTTGGGATCATGAAGGGCCCATTATTATTACAGGCTCAATCTATAACAGCCCATCTTACAGTACCTGGAACCCGAGATTTGCAGACATGTACAAGTGACCGGTCTAATCAATAGTTATCGCACCTCAACAGATGTCACTTCGCAATTTCTCTACACTCTGACACAGGACGAGACTCTTTACTCAGCTACTCTCTTGAAGTCACGGTTTCCAACTCAGGGCATTTTACGAGTTTAATGAGTGACTGATGTCGTCACTCTTCAGCAGCTAAGTCTCAAGCATTACAGGGGGACTTTATCCTCATTAGTCCTCCACCTCCCACCTCATCAACAACCTGGATCAGAGCTCCAGCATCGGTTGATCTTATGATGAAATGGAGTCCGATATTTCCTTTGACAGTCTGGGAGAGTTGCAGACATAGTGACCCCACCTTCATCATCAGTTTGCTGGTGGTTCCACCCTTGCCCCCACCAGCCTTTCATGCAGTAACCCCAGCAGTTAACAGTGATATGGCTGCTTTGGAGATGACACAACCACACTCCACACATATGGATCAGAGGGCCTTTAAATGACACAGTTAGTGCGCATGTTCATTGCCATGGCTTTGCTGTTGTAGGGATGAAACGATACACCAGTGCTACCTATCGATACGATTCATGGTATGCAGCCTGTGATACAATACATATCGATATGTATATGAACTTGATGGTCTTTCCATCTTTGGAAGGTAATTGGTGCCTTTTGATGCATATTGACATTCTGGTCCAATTTCCAGTATGCAGACTACAGATAGACCTATAGTTATCAATTATTTATATACAATTCTGATTGATGAGAAGATTACAGCAATACTTTCAAACCGACTACCTGTTGGTGGCAGTGAGTTTTATCTACCTGTTTTAGGCCATTTAATGTTGGCCCCAGTTAACTCCCTTTGTACAGCATGAATGATTTGAAAACATCTTATTACCAATTTCGTGTCTCAATTACATATGGAAGACATTACGATGTTATCTTCAAAACAGAAGAAATAATGCAGTTTTCTTGTGCAAAGAAAATCTCATCTAGAACAAATTCAGGCATGGGAATAAGGTTGAATACCAACAAAATCGTATCACCTTTTGCTTCCTGCAGATGCAAAAGACTTGCAGCCACAGGTACTTGTATTTGTTAGTGAAGAAGGACAACTACTGACTACACCCAGTCCTATTCTACAATTTTTTTTTAGCTTACACAAGGTGACAAATTTGAGCAGTTTGAAATCTGCCCCATAGCTCATTCTCTGCTTATTTCATTTATTCCATCAGCACCTTCATTCACTGGTTAAATATCTCTGCATAAAAAAGAGAAATTCCATATTTGTTCCTCTTGTACAATGTAAGGAGAGATGATGACAGGATTTTATCTTAAGGGAGACTTCCCTCTTTATCAAAGATAAAAGAAGAGGGAGGAAGAAATGGTCATAGATCAATATTTATCTAAACTTCAATATATGGCTCATTCTTCCTGTTCCATTTTCTTAGAGCTCTGCTGAAATCAACATTTTTGACAGCTGTCACCTCTAGTTGTATAAGCATTAATCTGTTAATTATTTCTGAGCATACTCTCCTGCTTTTCTTTTTATCAATGTTGTTCTGTGCTTCTTTCTGAAGGGCATATACATAGCTGGCTTTGTCAGCTTGACTATGTTGGGAAACTGATCTCTGTGACTGTTATGTACAATTTTCCAAAGCTCACAGAATATTATCTTTTGGATACATCTGCTCCAAAATAGGATTTTTCACTAACATAAACTTCCTTTATTAAATCATTAGTTTACTGACTACAATGCCAAATTTCTTATCTGTTCCATAATGCTGTATAATGGTATTTAGTCCATGAATGCTTGTGCAGACCCTTTTTTAGCCTTATTTTATTCAATTTACCTTGACCCTGATATGAATACATGTATAAGGTTTTGTAGCATGTGATCAGCAGAGCAAAACTGATTAATTTAAAAAAATGACAATTGCATTATACTTTTAAATTGTCTGTATTTTAATCAGGCTCAGTATTCTGCCCTTTGTACATTTAAATTTGAAATACCACTGAAAGGGTCATTCCGTCTACTTTTTGTCCAACCAGCATGTACATCTGACTCATATTTAACACCATTTCAGGCTCAAAATCACTCACTGGTATCTCCATTAACACTTTACCAGCCTCAATAATCTGATATACTTCATAACTTAAAAATTATTGTCATCATCACTATCATCAGCAAGTATTGCTGAAACGAAATCATAATGAACCATGCCGGGAAGCAGACATTTTGGGTTTACTCAGTAGCCCGTATCTTAAACACATATTTATAAAACTTTCTTCATGAATGGTTTCAAACTATGCCATGATGCTTATTTCTGGGTATGTTGTGCTATTCAAATTTAGTTTCACAACCATTCATGTCACGCTTGAAGAACCCAGATGTGGAACAGTTGCTATCCAAAAAACAGATGTCGCAACAAGAACGGTTAAATAAAAATTGTATACTTTGCCAAGCACATTTTCATATGTGGGACTTTCAATGAATTTGTGGGAGTTCTCACATTTCACTGTTCTCCAAGCACGTGAATTCATGTAAATCTTACATGATTCGCACAGTAGCACACCCTGACAGCATCTCTGCAAAGTACTTGACATATCTAATGATTTTCCTGCGAAGACTTTGTTGCTCTGCCAATAGTTCCTGTTTGTCACGCAGAGAATATGTCACATTGATTTCTGATTGGTGATTATTGTTTAAACAGTGACTGAAACAAGCCATAACCACAAATGAGAATTCAATGTAACATATTTCACTGTGCAACAAACTGGTAGCATTGCTTTCAGATCGACCAAAGGAGTCAAGATACAGTTCAAAGAGAAACTTTACATGAAAGTGGTTATTAAATTGATGAGTAAAGTACTTCATTATACATGTGGAACAAGTGTAATATATGCTGAACGTACTTCTAGGTTAAGATAATTAGCATGGAATGGGGGAGGGGGGCCAGATTACAAATCATGCCATTTTGTGTTAACTTGTAGATGGCGAATGGGCATTCTCAAATAGTCTTTTTCATTTTTACTAATAAACATGAGTGCCTGTGACTGCAAATGCTATTTCAGATGGATTATAATTTTACGGAATAACAAGGCAACTAATAATAATTATTCATGAATGCTAAAGACTAAAATAACAGGCATTCGGTAAGTATCGTTTTGTATTGATTCTCCGTCTCTTGTATCAATATGTGTATCGTTTCAGCAAAAGTGTCTATATATCGATGAATCATTCCACCCCTAATTGTTGGATTTTCGTTGCTATGGTTATCTCCCAACAGATGGAACATAGCTTATCTTCTCCCACACAGAATACCTCCAGGCATGCATGGGAGTTGTCTCAATAATGGCCTGAGTGCTGAACAGAGCTGCTCAAGACACTTTGACCAATGCCGCAACTGCAGCTGCAAGCACCTCCATGCCCTCTACCAGCATTTTCCTGAAGGACCACTATACGTCCCAGCTAAGAGCATGGCCAAGAGAAGAAACCAAAGGTCACTCATAGGACATAGCTGTCTTATTGAAGCTCCACCCTGCAAAAGATAGTTTTTTGCATTCCAAAGCAGCTTGAGCACCAAGAGGGTCATATTGTTCGTTTCACAGTTTTTTCTTGATCCCAACAGCAAATGATGCTCTCTTTCTGGTCATCAAACCTAAAAGCCCATGACCCTTTCATTCACACTCCTTGGCTTCATCTGGAAACACCATAGTGCATTTTGAACGCCATCGGTGAGGGAGACTTTGAAACCAGTGTGGACTTAGCACATACCTTCATGTCTCTGTTCCCAAGGCTTCCAAGCCGTTCCTGCGCTTCACCTGCTACATTGTATACCTTTTCAGGACACTCACATTAGACCTCAACATCGACATCGACCACTGGTCTTTACTTGTTTGATGAATTGAGTAGTGGCGCATGCCCGGACCATGTCTTTGGCAGCAATATCATGTTACCTGGACAACATCCTGCAGTATCATCAGTGAGTTCGATCTCACAAGACATGATAACCCTTGTTACCAATCTGGACTTCTCCACAAGAAAAATTTTGATCTAGAAGATCTCAAAAATTTCTTCACCTAGGTATGGAGTTTAATAAAGAGGCAACATATTTCGTCTCCCACAGGATCAGGTGTTGAAATACTACACATGGTAGCACCTTGCTTTTGAGAAAATTCTATCCACACAGGAATTCCTTAGCCTACTAGGATTGCACAACACAGCAGCGAACCTCATGGCCCTAGGTCGCCTTCCTTTGCATCCACTGCAATGGTTTCTTCTGCACGAATGAAGTCCTGGTTTACCACTGGACCATTCTCTCACCATCTGCACCCAATTCAGGTACCATCTACAGGATTGGGAGCAACCTAACTGGGCTCATGGCGGGTATACATCCACAAGTCCTACTGCTCAAGATTAGTCTATACCAATGCAAGTACGAAAGGTCAGGGAGCTCACCTACTACCCTTGTTTTGGGGAAGCTGATGGTGCATGTTGTCCCCAGGAACGACATGTTCAGAACAATGATTCTGGAGAGGATGGCCATTGTGAAAGGCCTTTCACTAGTGGCAGGAATATTCGCATGGCAAGGGAGTTCTCATTCATCACAGAACAATCAACTACTACAGAAGGAATGGTCTCTTCATCCCTTGGGTTTCATTCAGACCTGTACTCGATGTACCGACCATTGATGGACAAGTACGAAAAGGTGGATTGCCAGAATCCCAGCCTTTGTCTTGCCTATCCCAGACCTAAAAGCTTGCACAGTTGATGCCCTCTAGTTGGAGTAGATCAACCTGAATGAAAACGCTTACCCTCCAACATCTCTGATTCCAAAAGTGATGCAGGAAGCAAGGGAATCAGCCTGACTCCACATCCGCATCACACCACTCCAATGGGAGAAGATGGGGATCATTGGCCCTTCATTTTTGCAGTGGAAACCCAGCAGAAAATGTGGGTTTTCTTTCATCTACTCAAACAACCATGATGGCAGTAGTTCCATCCCAATCCAGAGCTCCTGAACCTGCATGTCTGGATCATATCAAACAGGCCCTGGGATTTAAATAATTCTCACAACCAGTTGTGGAGAGAATCACGACGACCCTTCACTCTGAAAGCATATGAGGGCAAAATGACTCATTTTCATCCAGTGGTGCTCAAAAGAATATATCCTGCCTCTCCAGGCATCTATACTGCAGATAGCTAATTTCTGCCTAAGGCTCGTCAAAAAAGATAGGACAGATTACCATCAGAAGCTACCGCTTCCTGATCGCTGACATCTTTCATCATCATGGGAGGAAATGATATCAGGCAAACCCAGGACTTACCCGATCTACTTCATGTAACTCAGCCAAATGTTAACCCTATGCCCAAAGCGGTACATATTTTGGGTATTAACCTGGCTGAACAGACACATTTTTGAACCAATTTCAAAGGCATCTCAGGCTCTCATTTTTCAACAAGACCTTCTTCCACATGGCGTTAGCAATGGCAGGCAGATTTTGCGAATACATGCCCTATCAGCAGACCCAAATTACATGCAAGTTCCGACAAGATGGGGCAGTCTTACTCATGATGACATCCTCTTTTATCACAAAGAACCGTCTCCTTTCAACAGGTAAATCAACTGTTGTCATGGACCATCTGTCTCATCTGGTCCTTCATGTGTTAACCTAATAAAACAGAGCCGTTGTGTCGAGGGAGATCATGCTTCTTTCTACTTCTCATAAAAGGACAGGAGGTCATATCAAAACATCCTAGACTGAGGGGGTTATTTCCCTAGCATATAGAGAAATAACCCTAACTCAGTGATCTTGTTAAGGATTTCGGATCAAGAGGTTCAAGCAGTGGCCACCAACCTAGCTTCAGATTGAAACAGTTCTCTAACTGACATCATTTCTACCTCTTAAGTCAGGACAAGGCGATATATCAGCTCAGACTATCTCATCCTGGATCAAGTGGGTTATTTGCTCAGCATACAGGGAAATAACCCCAGCTAAAATAAACTCATTTTGCATCTTGGCTCATGAGGTATGGGCAGTTGCCACCAGACTAACATTCAAACAGAACTGTTCTCTAACCGACATTATTCAGGCTGTGGGATGGAGATGGGAGTCCACATAATCTAGCTTTTATCTCTGTGATCTGTTGTCCCAAAGGGCCCAATTTTGATCTGGTAGGACCTATCTTCACAGCTCAAGAGGTCCCCTTTCCAGGTTGATCGAAAGCTTCTTTAGATGCAGCTTCATGACTTACTCTGGATTTGCTGGGGGGGGGGCAATTTTTCTCTTTTGAAGCCACGCGCTGATAGATGGAGTCCCCTCCAGTCAGGTTATATAGAAGCTGTCTCACATACCTTAGGGGACTGGAGATGATATCTCCAGGGTAAGGGGATGTACCTCCCTCCACCTCTTACCTGTTTTCTTAAGGTTTTATGATTGGGTAATGTATTCGAAGAAGAAACCAATTTTTTTCTAGTAAATTATGTTTCTTTGAAAATACTTACCCAATCATAATACACATACACTCTCCCAGCCTTCCCACAGTTACATCCATAGGGAGCATGCCTTCTGCTCCAGTACTAACTGGAATATCCTTACTCATTGCTGCCAAGTCTTATAGGTAAGGGGAGATCACTCTGCCCAACTGCCACATGGGTCGGCAGACAACTTTTAGCCCCCTTTAGCTAAAAGTAGTATCTGGGAGTGCTGGATTTGTGAGGTAGTGGTAGTATTCCTAAGGTATTATGATTGGGTAAATATTTTCGAGGAAACATTTTACTATAAAAAATTGGTTTCACAGGTGGTAAATTCTGAATAACTGGTGTACAGCTGTGCTCCTATGATTTCCAACTGTATGCCTTCAGGTCAATGTACAGTCTGTATTTCATTGCAATCTTTATGTGGGGATAAGGATTTGGGGGCCTTGGAGTAATTTCATTTTCTGAATACTGCAGAAATCTCAATGTTGAGTGATCCAAGTTTAAAATAAACATGAAAGCCAGAGAGGCATTGATATTTTTTTATATCAGTCAGTAAAAACAGTAGTGGATATGTCACAATTACAGAAAACACTCTCTCTGTATGAGTAAAATCAGCAGATGCCAACTCTTTGAACTAATTGTGTGTGTATGTGTCATTTGAATCTTTAACTTAGCTTTAAAAAAATTTCAGCCATATCGATATGACATCTGCAGTGTGACAGTTTTTATAATGATGTCTAGCACTGGGGCATCATGCTGCAGACATGGAGCATATGTTCCACCCAGTCACATTATCCTGACACCAGGCCGACCAGACCTAACACTAACCTCTTAATGCTGAGCACCTAGCGAGGCAGCTGCTAGTACCATTTTTGTAAGTCTTTTTGGTATGATTCTGCCAGGGTTCAAACCCGTGACCTCCCACATCTGAGACCGACGCTCCAACCACTAGGTCACTGTAGCGGTCCTTGAACTAAATGGATTTAAATATAACGTAATGATCTCAGTACAGATGAAATGGTTAATTGATATTTTGATGTACCAATATTTTTTCAATATAGATACTTTTATCAATACAAGATGTGAAGAATCTATACAAAACAATATTCACCCTATACAAATCACTTTAATCTTCTGCAGTTGTAAATAATTATTACTCATTTGCCTTTTTATTCTTAGCAGGAATATGAACTTATTTATATCAGTAATGTAACAGCCGAGCTAAGTCCTGATAATACTACACTGGAGTACGGCACCAGGGATGAGTATGCTTCTTATCAGTTGACTAAGGAGGGGAGAATTGAGTGAACTCGAACTCTTGATTTCTTTTCAGCCATAACGCAAGGTGATTCATTTATTAAGAAACGTTGAATAAAGTCAGTTCATAACCATGCCAATCTTGTTGTTTGTGTTACTAAACCAAAATTTTATCATTGTTTTGAGGTACAGTTTGGTATATGATAATTTCACACAAGGTCAGGGTACACATTAGCACTATAATATTAGTTCATTATATTATTACTTCTTTTGGTGAATGAAAATTATATAAGAGTTATCATATTTGGATTTAGTTGCAATGAAGTTTACTACAGAAGAGAAAATATGACTTGATTGTAATATGTGAAATGTAAAATCTGCAAGGAAAACACTTGCTTGACTTGACACTTCAGCTATAGCTTAATACTTATTTGAAGTGAATTGGTACAGATGGAAGTAAACTGGATGTCAAATCGGTAAGGAAAACACTCACAATGACTTAGACAAGTAGTAAATTATAAAATAGAAACAAATTATGTTTTTATAGATTGCTAGATTAATCAGGTATTGTTGAATTGAATTTACAGTGTCAAGTCGGTGATGAAAACACAATGACTTCAACATTCTATTTCCCAAAGAACATTGATGGAACTATAATTTAAGAAAAGGAATCATATATTTACAAGGTAGAGAAACTTCTCTGTATGTCTTTAGCTTCATAAACTAATTAAATAAATAAGTAAATAAATAAATAAAAGTATTGGTCTGTGAGGACAACAGTCACTTGACCATATAACTGAGTTTCTAATAACAAATGATATAACAGTATCTAGTTCACTTGTCAAAATAAATTAGAAATTACAAGAATGCATATAATTTGAAAGAGAAAAAGGAATTAAAAATAAAAAAATAAATTCCTTAAATAAATATTGATTTGTGCTTAAATAAACTGTAACAAAAGTTTACTGTCCAAAATATTGCCTAAAGTTACATAACTCTATAATAAACTAAACAAAACAAAATTAAAAAAAATAATGAAACTCACAATAACTGTGGTGTACCTAGTTTGATTGCTGCTAGCTGACTGTCCTCCACAAGCAGCCCTCAAAGCCTTATATACTCTTGAGAAAACCCACAAAACCCACAACCAACAGAGCCCACAAAACCCACAAAACCCGCAGCACCCACAACGCCCACAAAATCCACAGTTCTAACAAAACGCACAAAACCCACAACCAACAGAGCCCACAAAACCCACAACTTGTATTGGAATATTCAAACAGGCATGAGCTAGTATTGCATGTGTATATGTAGTCAATTTTCACAATGATTATTTATAGAAATTATCAACTCATTATTTTACACACTGCTATATTGCAATTGTATTGCCCCAAGAAAAGAAAAAAAAATCAGTTTTGTATTTCGCGGTACATACCGCGTTATGCTGTCGCTCATAGCAATGCTTCGGAAACTGTGTTATGCACTGTTACAATATTACTGAGGTAGAATGCATGAAAGGGCAGTCAGCATGTGTATGTACCAAAGAAATAAAGAAGAGAAAAGCCAAAATTAAATGCAATGATGTATACAAATGAAACATCAGGGGCTATAAACACATTGAGTATGTATCATACAGTCTTAGACAGTCAACTAGAAATAGTCATTAATCAAATTACCAAGGATGCCAGCCACCGGCATGATACTCCCTATTTTCTCTAACTCAAAACATGTAGACTATACCAGCTAACAATTAATCAACGAAGTAAACAAAACAGAGGATCATAGAAATTATTAATGTCAACTCATTTGAGAAATTCACTGGTACTGCACTGATTTTTTAAAAAAATCAAGACTGAATTGGGCAGCTTGTATGGTGTTTACTGTATACAAGCATGCGTACCTCACTCCCTAAATACAGGTTTTTAAAGTAACAAAGAAAAACTATTTAACAACACCCACTTGCCGTCTACAAATTAGCAAACGTAAGGTGTCTAATTAACATGGTTTTAAATAATATCTGAGCTGCAATTTGATGGCCATGGTGGCCACCTTGAAAAAAAAATTTTTTATAGCTACTTCTCTTTAATCTATAGTCAGAACAACATGCCTTTTTGCTTTTAGAACTGGATTTGTACTTTTGAGAAGCCCAAGACAGAACCCAACTCATTGACCCCCAGCACCACAGTACTGAGTCCATACCTCAAGTTTGGTTGTCTTTCTGTCAGAACCTTCTACTACAGACTTCATGAGGTGTACTCACAGAATAAGGTAAATTTTACATTCTTATTCTGTTCCTTAAACTTCAGGTGAAGTGAGTTTCTTAAGATGGCACATATATGGATGAACAAAGTACCCAGTTTTTGGTCTGTACAAATAAAAATGAAATCATTCCCAGTTGTATGGAAAATAGATGACTTTGCATCAATATTTTGAAAGCAGATAAAAAAATACATCATGGTAAAGAAAACCCAACATTTTAGGCATTGCATAAAAATCACATCCTCACACAAATACCAGTTTGCTCATTCTAAATGATAATAAGCGTTTACTCATAAACACAAATCAACAGAAGCATATTTGGTGTAACCAGCAATATCCTGACTTACATGGAGAAAGATGGAATAGATCATAGTAATCTAGTAACCTACTTTTGGTATGGATGAGGTGCATCTACATGCAAGCCTCTTGAGTGCAGGTGAAAGTCCAAGATATCGAAGATGCAACAAATGAATAGCTGAAAACTCAAAAGTAACTCAGACATGAAAATTAGGTCACACTGACCCCACTTTTTGTTCTGCTTGTCATAGAACAGGAGAGCTTATGGGATGGTCTGCTGTCTGTCATCCTTCTGTCCATTAGCACAAGTTTGTTTCCACTGCTTCTCCTAAACTACAGGATTGTCATGAAACAATACACATACATTCATCCTGTGGTTTTGTTAATCCTAAATGAAAATGGTATCAATCTGATATCCAGTATAACTGCCAGAGTGGCCATCTTTAAAAGCTTGTTATCCACACTCCTCCGGAATGGATGGTCATATTAATTTAGGGTGTGGTTTTCATTAAAAGACTTGTCGTAAATGAAAATGGTACCACTTGGACATTCACTATGGTCAACATAGCAGTCATCATTTTTGCTACTCCTGAATGAAAATTTGTATTGTTATGAGGTTTTCACAAGAAGAATTTTTGTGATGTTGGTCTTAAATGAAAATGGTGCCAATTGGATGTCCAATATGGCTCTTACAGTGCCATCTTGAAAATCTTGTTATCACTACTCCAAAATGGCTTTGTCATATCAACATGGGGTTTTCACGAAAAGACTTCTTATGATGTCCTGAATGAAAAAGATGCTGTTGGCACCTCCAGTATGGACACCACAGTGGCCATCTTGAAAAGTTTGTTCTTGCTACTTTTTCTTAATGGATGGTAATATCATCATAGTGTTTTTAATAAATGACTTCTTATGGTATCTTGTTCGTCCTGAATAAATATGGCACTGCTTGCACATCCATACTGGCTGCCACTGCTGACGTCTTGAGAATTTTGTTATTGCTACTCCTCCTGAAGTCAGATCAACATGGGAATTTTATTAAAAGATTTCCTACATGGGGTATCACCAGAAACTTACAATTTTTTTTTGGTCTTAAATGAAAATGATGCCATTCTCAAACATCCAATATGGTCGTCTTGAAAATCTTGCTATTACTACTTCTCCTGAATGAATGGTCATATCAGCATAAGGTATTCACTGAAAGACTTCTTTGATGTCTAGTTGGTCAAACAAAAAATGGTGCTGCTCTGATTTCCAATATTGTCACCACAATGTCCATCTTGAAAATTTTATTGGTATTTCTCAGATATGGCTGGTAATATCAGTATTGTTCTCTCATGATGTACTTATGATGTCTTCATGGTCGTAAATGGAATTGGTGCCAACCCTGATACCCAGTATGGCCAACATGGCAGCCATCTGGAAAATCTTGTAATCATTATTTCTTCAAAACATGAAGTCATATTAACATTGTTGTACCTAAACGATAATGGTGCCAGTGTGATATTCAGTATGTCTACCACTGAAGCTATTTGAAAATCTTGTTATTGCTGAAGAATGTCAGTTATGTTTCAACACTCAGCAGTTAAAAGGAAGAAATGGTCTTATCTTGAATTCCTGGAAGTCCTTTTTGGTTGATTGAGTCTCTGTTCTTTCAAGGGACTCTTTTGATATGGTAGGATTATTCATTTTGCTATGCATCCACATTGCAATTTTTATGAGTGTAAGTGAAATAGGAACTAAAATAATGAGGTGAAATAGGGTCCAAGATATTGAGGTTGTAGTGAATTGAAAGATAAGTCACTGTATTGTGAAAATTAGGTCACAGCCTTGTTTTTATGTGGCTAAATTACATTTCATTAGATTCATCCACATATTAATCTTCCTAAGTGTGGGTAAAATATGGTCTTAAATGTTGAGAGTGTGATGAACAGATAGCAGAAAATCCAAAAAGTCACCCAGGTGTGAATGTTTGGTCATGTTGACTAAGTATTTTATGAGTTGCATTTTCATGAATGTAGTTGGAATCGGCTTTGATATTGAGGGAGTATAATGGATGAACAGCATGAATGTGGTTGGAATCGGCTTTGATATTGAGGGGGTATAATGGATGAACAGCTCAAAATACAAGCTACTTAAATGGCAAATTTGGTCACATAGACCTAGTTTTTTGCCATACTGGTCATAGACCAGAAGATCTTATGGGATGACCTGTTGTCCATGTGTTAGCACAAGTTTGTTATCACTGCTCCTCATAAATATGTAGTGAATTGCCATAAAACTGTACAGAGTCATCCTAAGGCCTAGTTGGTCCTAAATGAAAATGGTTTTGCTCAGACGGTCAATATGGCCACTTCAGTGCCCATCTTGAAATCTTGTTATTTCTGTTTCTCTTGAATGGAGCAACATATCAACATGATCCTTATTGAACACATTGCCAACATTGCCAATCTGACATTCAATATTGCCACCAAATCTGCCAGCTTTTATTGTTTTGCTACTCCTTCTCAATAGTAAGTGATCAACATGGAGTTTTCACCAGAAGACTTTGGTGTCTAGTTGGTTCTAAATGCAAATGATGCTACTCAGACATCCCATACCACAGTGGTCATCTTGAAAATCTTACTGCAACTTTTCCTGAATGGATGCTTCTATCAGGGTAGGAATTTCTCCAAAAAAAAACTTAAGATGTCTATTTGTTCTAAGTAAAATCTTGCTGATCTGACATTCAGAGTGTCCATTACTGCAGCCATCTTGAAAATTATGTTATTGCTACTCCTGCTGAACAAAAAGTCATTTCAGCATGGGGTTTTCACTTGTGCCAATCTGACATCTAATATGGCTGCCATCTTGAAAAACTTTTTATCACTGCTTCTCCAGAATTGATGGTCATAGCAACATTGTGCATGCTGCAAATGCAAAACACATCACTTTACAGATGTTATTCTCTCTGTATAGCACCCCCTTGAGCAAATTGCTTGTCATTCCTCTGCTTTTTTTTGCAGAGTATGATGTTCCAGTATTAAAATGATGCTATTCCCTGTTTCAGATGCATTGATGGCATTTCTAAACATCTTTATATGGCTCCACCTTCTGAATAGACTGTTGTGTTGATATAGAGATTTTACTTAAGTACTATTGCAATATGTACCTGACTATGAATGAAAATGGTGTTCATCTGACTTCTAGCATGGCACTATAGTGGCTTTCTCACAAATCTTGTGTGCCCAGGGTAGTCAAGTGGTCTAAGGTGCTTGTCTTTACAGATCACTGACATCTCACCTCTGTCCACATGAGTTTGAGTCTCAGGCTTGACCATTGTGGGTATGTGAGAAAGCTTGCCAGTAGTTTCCTATGTGTGGGTGGTTCTTCCTGGTGTTTTCCCAGGTTCTTCTTTCGCAAATATACTGGGTACCATGATTTCCATATCTGTATCTACTCTCCAGTATGCACTTTTTTATTTCTTCACATTTTCAGTGCAGAAAGTGCACAACATCACAGCATCTCCTGGGTTGTGCTTCAGCCATTTGTGTTAATTTTCTTACCTTGATGCAGTTGTTCTCTCTCATCCTCGTCTGATTTCTGCCACTTTGATGGCAGCTGTGCACCTTGCAGATATTTCCACTGCAACAATGTATTGACTGTTTCAGCAGCGATATAAATAACATGACACATTTGGTATAATTATGGATAATTCGATGAACATGACCTTTTCTGATTGGTCAATACTAGCCTGAGAGTCTACACCTTTGTCATTGTGAGTCATGAAATCATTGCTTGGGGACAGTACATCAGGATAGTTCCATGTGCACAAAGACTGTTTTGACAATAGTTACACTAATTTGCCTGATGAGTGCATGATTGGCTTAACACCTGTTGTTTTGTACTGCAAGCATTTATTGTACTTTATTATACCTTGTCAATCACAGGATGTCGATAGGTACTCATTTCACACAGTGAACTGATAAATTAACCAATAAAGGAGAGACTCACAACCACTTCTTAACTGCTATGATAGGTGACTGGCAGTAATTTTCATTGCCCCAGTGTATTAGTGACTGCTGGCAAAATCACTACCTACAGGATCGTGGGTTGGTGTTAATTTCGGGCCCTGTACAGTATTTGTTTCTAAGTTTACATTTCTTACTGAAAATTCTATTCTAGCAAAATGAGGGTTGTCTTATAAATAAGCTCAACATACAAAAATTTTAATAAATGCAGGGGTAATATTGGAAACTCTAGATGTTTGCAGTATGTATGTACAAAATAGTGTCCATTCAAATATTTTTACATTGTTTTGCCATTATTCCCATCCAGAAATGCATATATGGTATGTATCGTGTTTATCCATTTCATGATATTATTCATTACACAATACTTGTATCAACATTTATTTCGATTTTAATAAGCTGAAAATATTAAATACTACTGACTGCAGTGTGAAGTGTCCATCCATATTGTTTACAGTATGTGTTTACTAGTAAGTATTTTACTTCCATTTTCTTGCAAGTCCAAACAACATGTATTATATTTATGTTGCTGTATGAGACGGTGTTTGCTGTATAACACTGTTTGATGCAATTAAAGTTTTGATTTGATTTGTATTTGTCTTTTCATAAGCCAGATCTAATTGCCAAGTTTTCATTTCATTTTATATGCCTTTTTCCATTAGCCAGATCTAATTGCCAAGTTTTCATTTCATTGGTATATGCCTTTTTCATCAGCCAGATCTGTTTCCTAAATTATCTGCCAGTGTACATGGAACTATAATCCTTTAGCTTGTAATGGCAGCACCAACTTTCTTTTCCCAGTTGACAGCTGTTTTAATTGAGCCATGAATGTGATAAAAATATTCAGTGCCCATGTATAGTCCTGTATTTAATTAACTGGGGGTGTTTCTTCTGTGCAGTGTAACATCTGTTTATTTCTGACCATAATCCCTCAGTTTGTAAAGGAAGCATCAACTTTGTTTTCCCAAAAGACAATCCTTTGATCAAGCCATGCATTTAATGCTTGTTCAGTGCCAAATAGAGTCCTACATACATTTAGCTATGGGTGCTTATTTCAACACCATGTAATCATGCTCAACATCTGATACCCTTTCAGTTGTGGCAATCTTTTAATGAGATTTCACAGACTGTAAAACTTTCACTGACAGAAATGTTTATAAGATGTTTGAAATTAATGTATTATGGGTTGTTGTGAATCAGATCATTGTGAACTACCATTTTTATATGTGCATATGAATTCGTGGATTATCATATAAATGGATTAAAAATGTCAAGTACTCGGTATTATAAATTTCAAAGGATTTTATTACACTGAGATGGACAAAATATAAGTTGTCAGTTTATTTGTGACAAATTCCATTCAGTGATATGAGTGTATTTATTTTACACCGGTTTTGTCTTTTTCTGTATGTCTGTCAAGTCAGTCTATATGGCCAGTTGTTTAGTTTTACAAACTGCAACTCTGGCTCACTTATGTGCAAGGTAGGAGGGTCAAAGAGAAATGCAGCCCTAAAAAGGGGATGAGGGGTGGGTAGTCGACTTACAACTGTATGGGCTTATAAGCATGTATATAAAGTACACCATCAAAATAAATTGTTGAAACTCTGTCAAGTTTTCCTCGGTTTTTTTTCTTTTCAGAAACATACTCAGCCACCTGTTTCCCTTCATGGTCAGTTACTGTGGCGAGAGTTTTTCTACACAGCTGGAGCAGGAACTCAAAACTTTGACAAGATGGAAGGGAACCCAATCTGTATCCAGATTCCATGGGAGAAAAATTGTGGACATTTGGAGGCTTGGGCAAATGTAAGTCATCTAAACCTGTATCTGATAGCAGTTTTGTTGTTGTTGTTTTCATGGTCAGGAGCCGCAGCATTATGATCAAACTCTTTTAGTACAGACCCATGGTGGCTTAGTGGCTAACTTTTTATGACCTAATGAGGAGTTATGATGCCTCTATCACTTACAAACAGATTACCCTTTGCCTGTATCACTTACAAACAGATTACCCTTTGCCTGTATCACTTACAAACAGATTACCCTTTGCCTGTATCACTTACAAACAGATTACCCTTTGCCTGTATCACTTACAAACAGATTACCCTTTGCTTCTATCACTTACAAACAGATTACCCTTTGCCTCTATCACTTACAAACAGATTACCCTTTTCCCCTCAGGGACAATGTTTGACGAGTACTGCATGTCCATAATGACAAAATTTGGCAAGTTTTAAAATATGTATACATTTACCAGTGGGTTTTATCGATAAAAGCAGTGCATTCTTGTTTTCAGTCAATGCGTTTGAAAGAAAATAGACTACTCTCTCAATTCATTATGAAATTTTACACATATCGGAATTTTAAATGCTATAAATAGTACATTGCAACCTGGACACCAATTTTTGTGTGCACCTTGTTTACAAAAAATGGACTATCTGATGAAGATAGCAACATGAACAGTGAAAGACCAGGGAAAATCATAACTGAAAGTTATAAATCTGAGTTTTCAGGCTTAATGCAGAGGATTTGCCTAGTTATTCGGACATCTCTGACCCCAAATCTGAGTCAGGTTTTACCCAAGCAAATACAGAAAGCAAGGATGCACAAAATGGTGTTTGTTACAAGTGTGCTGGCATAATCCTCCCACTGGCTCTAAATTGTCAGCCGATTTACGTCTTTCCACGGCAGAACCAGTCTGCTACTTCCCACTTTTTGTACATGAAACATACCCTGTTCAAGACCATGGTCAATGAAACTAAAAGAAAACAGCAAGCTAAAATCACAGACAAGCCTTGGTCACACCTGGACAAAACTAAAGCTTTCCACTGTTAAATATATTATGGGTTTCTCTCCACATCACTCTTATAGGATTACTGGTGCACAGATGAATTTCTACACTTATGAAAATTGGTCTGTGGATCCATCCCAAGGAGAATAAGTCACTGTAACCTAATTTTCACTGTTAAGTAACTTTTGCATATTCAGCTGTTTCATCCTTTATATTTATATCTTAAACCATATTTTATGTAGACTTATCAGACCTTATTTCAAGTATACACTGATAAAACTTTAGTTTATTGCAGTAATATTTCCTATCTTCATCTCTTAACATGGACTCACAACCAATGAGTGATCGCTTTATGTTCAGATCAGCCATAATACAACCAGTGAGTGACTGCTTTGAATCCTGTCTAGACCAGCTGGGTCTGCAGTTCTGGTATATCTCTTTGCATTGTGGTATATCTCTTTGCGTTATGGTATAACTCTTTGCATTATGGTACAACTTTTTGCATTATGGTATGTCTCTTTGCTGTATGGTACATCTGTTTGCATTATGGTCTAACTTTTTGTATTATGGTATATCTCTTTGTATTATGGTTTATCACTTTGCATTTTGGTATACCTGATTGCATTTTGGTTTATCTCTTTGGAATGCTCTTAACTCCGATTGCCACGGCTTTAGTCCTCCATATCAAGATATATATAGTCACCTACTCCAAAATGCACTCCTGTTGGCTGGGAGATTTGTAAGTACATACCTTGTTTTATTTCTTTATAAGGGATGGACAGGATACCCATTCATTGATGCAGTCATGACCCAGCTGAGAAGGGAAGGATGGATACATCACCTGGCCCGCCATGCTGTAGCCTGCTTCCTGACCCGGGGTGACCTCTGGATCAGCTGGGAGGAGGGTCAGAAGGTCAGTCTGTCTAGAGAAGCGCACAAAGTTAATAGTTTCCTGTATGTACAATTATCAGTGTCTTTTGACTTTGACTGAGTGCACCTTTTTTTGTAATGTTTGTGATTGCTGGCTAATAAGTTTAGAATTTGAAGGACACCAAGGATCACAATTGTTGAAGGAAAAATAATAAGTACCTGTTTGGCATGAAATTACTTCACATCATATTATCAGCAACCTTTATATTGTTATGACACTAGGTCTTAAAGTATGTAACAGAAAGAAGTGAACTAGTAATTTAAGTAAAATCAATAGATCATTTATTTCATTACAATATAAAGTAAAAATTCAAACAACACATACAGTATTATGAATTAAATCCCAAATCATTCTAAATGTCCTATCACAAGTTCAAAACTTTAGAATGTTCTGAATGATTTCCAGTGGTCTTGAATGTTCTGATGTACCACAGTGATGAAATCCAGAATAGCTTTGAATGAATTCACAGTAATCCAAAATAGTGTGTTAGTCCAGAAGTCAGTGAGCACTTCGACATTTCCAATGAATATTTTAAATAAATAATTCCTCTTTAATTATATGGCTTCAGCAACACAACTGGATTCCTAGAGTCAGATCTAAAACAGGAAAACAGGAATGAATTATTTGTTTATCAAATCCCTTTTTATACACATTTTCACCTTTGACCTATAACATAATGAAATGTGAAGATTTCCATTGGAAAAATCTAGTCTAACTGTAAACAAGACTGGCCTTGAACTCCTGCAACATAAACAAATAGTTTACAACTTACAGTCATGGACAAAAGTTAGCTATGTAAGCATATTGTTTACAACTTACAACTTTGAACAGAATTTAAGTATGCAATATAAGTTAAATATACATAATATTTCTTCTTGGAGATCAAAGAGGTCTGTTACCATGAGTTAAAAGCTGCATATCACAGTTTATGTACACAAAATTTTCAGTTAAGGTTTATTGGGTGTTTTATCAGCACATAAGCACATGAGAGACTGTTTAGTATCAAGGCAGTGAGAGTGAAGTGCCTTGCCCAAAGATATATCACAGTAGCTTGCAGGATTTGAATCCTCAACCCACTTATTTTAAATATGGCATACAAGCCACTGAATTGCAGTGGCTGTCATTCTTCAAATGCAGTACAGTACTCCCTCATTGTAATGCTCTCCATGGGAGCCATAGAGTATACCACTTTATAGTGAACCTGCTTTATAATGAAGTACTTGTGCATCATAACTACCTCTTATGACATGTGAGCCATAACAATACTAGCCTTATAACAGGAACAATGTTATAATGAAGCTCCTTATAGTGAAGCAGTGATTTAATACCAAGAAAATTGTTATTTAAGAACTGATGTTTTGAATATACTCAGAAAAATAAATAAAAAAAGGTTTCATCTCGCTTGATCATAAATAAAATTCAAGAAGTAATACAGTAATTGATAAACATTTGATTCAGTTCACTAGTCTGTATAGCAGTAGCCACACTGTTTTCTTGGTCACAGGTTTTTGAAGAGCACCTGTTAGATGCAGATTGGTCAATTAATGCTGGTAACTGGATGTGGCTTTCAGCCAGCAGCTTTTTCTACCAGTACTTTCGTGTCTACAACCCCATCAGCTTTGGCAAGAAAAAAAGATAAGAATGGAGACTACATTAGGTATGAAAAGCATTTTCATAAGGGTCCTAAATGGCTGAATATAGGTCCCATTCAAAAGGTAGATTCAGCCAACATCCCAGAATAAAATATTTTTCAGAAATATGCAGAATGCTTAATTGTGGGATTTTGTTTCAAGAAGTTTTATAGATTTTATTACCTGTGGATAAGATCTCTCTCCCCCACCATTTTTTGTCACTACAGAAAAATATCCGATTAATATTCTGATTTTAACATGGTATCATTTCATTGTTGGTTGTTTATTTGCTCACATTGACTCTAATATTCACTTAAGTAACAAGCATTGATTATTTGTGCATATGAACATTTTGGATTGTTCATTTTTTTGAAAATGTTTTGTCATATTTTCAGAGTTGAACAATGTTGACAAAATATCCCAAGTTCAAGAAGTTTAAAGCTAGTGAAGACATGCATGAGACATGTCAAGCTTGCACAGTGTGTTGACTTTGACCTGCATTTTATTTGCAGAGAGAAGGCATTTGGTAAATGTCTAATCAGCAAAGAGAAGTCATGGTCCATGGAATTTAAGATATTTATTTTTTTAGTTTTCGTCTGAAGATGTCATCAGATGCCACTGTATTGGGGGATGATCCCCTCCATGCCTATGGCAACTCTTGCACCTGGTCAGTTCAGAATGCATCATCTCCTTAAAGCCTGACTCCTGTCAGGATAGCCTTGTGTTGAAAGGAATTTAAGCCTTTAATGATGAAGAAAATCTTGTGAGCTAGAAGCTCCTTCATTTTTAGGGGATTTATTTGAGAAAAAGGAATTGGTCCCTATTATTAGCAAAGGCTACTGCTCCATAATCTTTGACATTTTCAGGATGATAGTAGAGGGGATGTTGGATCTTTCAAACCTGCTAGCCAATGTTGAATCTATAGACCAGAATCCCCCACTGTTTCCTAAAAGTAATCTCTCAAGGTTTTGATGTGACTCAGCTCAGTTCCAATCATTTTGAGCCTTCAACCAGAACCTAACTGAAGCTGCTATTATACAAAATATGTTTTATTATTGCTCTAGCTTCAGCATGCAGGGTGAACAAGTTCTGTGGAACTGAACTATCTCCAATTCAGATTGTATGTTTCCATGATCCTAATGATGCAACAGGTTTTTGTAGCTTAGAATAGCTTGCCATCATTGGGCTTCAAAGTGTGGTCATCTGTTCTCTCACCTCGATTGAAGTTGAGAGAGACGTGATACAAAACACATCTGTACTCTTAAGCACTACCTGAAGTGCATGGAGTTGAGTTGCCTAATAACATTCTTTTCTTTCATTGAAGGCTGGGAATGATGATATAACCACTCAAGTACCGCGATCTCAAAATACTCCTTTTCTTTCTACTTTGTTGCTGTTATATCATCCCATGAAATTATGTTGATCTCAACAAGCCTGCATTTGAACATAATATTTTTGTTTGGGACATAATAGAAGTAATTGGCTGGCATGCACTTTCATCTTACTCAAGCTTTAATCTATGTGATCTGCAAAGACAAAACTTGAATCTGGTGAGTCCAGTAACTCCATCCCAGATGACCACAAGACCAATTTGACATCTGCACAATCTCCTCAAAGGCATGGGTTTAGTGCTTTTGCTAGATTGCTCAGTAAGAAAAGATTGTTATTTTTTCTTATCAGGGGAGTGTCATCATTGGCTGTGTGACTGTCACTTGTGTTGCCCTTGTGTTAGGAGAGCAGTTTATCCTTTATATAGGGAATCCATCCATTTTTCTTCCTTCTACGATTGTCTGTAGTAAAGGTACAATACTCATGTATTTACTCCTTCTATTACCTATTCCCCTAACATATATGTGATTGTGGAATGTATTCAATGGTCCAAGTTCAGAGAATATTTACCCATTCACATTACATTTCAACCCTCCCACACCTCCCCACAAATATGGGCATCCTCATTAATGTATTGCTTGGCTTAACTTGGTGAACATCAGATTGATGGGTAGCGATCAAGTGTTGGCATGGGTTAGCAGAGGGTAGAAGTTTTTTGCTTTTGTCTGTGTGTTACACAGTGGTCCCCCTCTTATAAGACCACCCCTTCTGCAGCAGGAAAGTGGCAATTTAAGATGGGTGTCCATTCTAGATATTGATCACACAGATGTGAGTAATAATTATGTATCAAGTATGAAAGGCAGAACTAATTTTTAAATATTTAATATTTTCAATTATAAATCACAGGGTTTTTTTAATAATGGTGCAAAAGCGCCTGGTGAGTAAAATCAGGGCACAAATATCTGGCTGTAACTGTAACTGTCCATCCATTCCATTTTCCCATAGTCTTATCACATTAGACTTTGCATTCTCAACTTTAAATGTGTCATGTTTTCTTATGATGATACTTTCATTACGCATCCTGCAAATAATAAATGTATGGCAGCTGATAGGACTAATTTGACCACAACTGTTGAATGTATAACTATTGATGTTTATGTAACTTCTCTGACATCAAATTTTTAGCAGTGATCAAAAGACAGTCCCTCTTCATTTACTTGAATTGCATTCACTTTTCTTTCTTGACTGAGAATGTCTGATGGCATCTTGCACCAACTTATTCCTTCATTGGCAGTTTGTTTTATGACTTGAAATTCTCAGTGTTTACAAACAAAGTGAGCTTTTGACACAATTGACTGGTTTTAGTTTGATACACTTTCATTTTGTAATTTATGAGTCGAGACTTATTGGCTAAAATACAATTTTGTACTTTATAGTATCTGTATGTCACACTGACATGAGCTGAACAATACTTTGTTTCTTAGTGGTTAGCTTTAGTGATCTTGATTATTACTGGTGGTAATAATAGTAATTATTCAAGAGACAAAAAACCTAACATCTAAGGAACTCATAGCAATAAGGATAATCAAATTACTTACCTCTCTGTATAGATTAATGTTAATTAATTTATCAGCGTATTGTAGCAAAGTCAGTGTGTTAAATCTAGAAATAAACCAAAAATATTCATGAGATTTCTATCTGTAAATCCCGTAATGTGGCTGCATGTGTAAGGAAGAGACCTATTGATTTTGGTCAGTGTTCAAAAGTTTGATACTCCGAAACTTGGTGCCACTCTATTTTCAGATCGGGGTCAATCCTGAATTACAAGTGAAGCACCCATCTGGCTTCTTGAAAAGAAAAAAATCTAATTGGCATGAGAAAACTTTGATTGCACTGATAAAGTGCAACTTTTGAATGGGACACATTGCATGGATTGCCTCTAATTAATGCTGACCTGGCTTTAACATACAGTGGATTCTACCAGTGGTTGGACAAAAATACTGTTTTTAAGGCTGCCTACCACATAACATTTTATAGTTTAAATCTAATGCTTGTGAAAATTAAGGTTTTTTTTTTAAAATACAAAAATTGGGAGAAAAAGATTTGTACATGCTCTATATGTGCATTACAGAAACTAGCCAGAACCAGTATACTGAGGACCAGAACTGTTCCAGCTGTCAGTGAGACTGGTGCAATGATAGTGGCTGAGTAATCGGATTAAGACTGACATGTGACACAACAAGCTGTTAATTAATTACCTTATTGTTGTAATCTGGAGAGTTTTGGCCAAATGGGGGATATATTTTAGGTTTATAATTAACAAGATCAGACTGATGTGGTCCATGATAGCTTTTGAGCGTTTTAGTAATAATCGACCATCCTTTGATGAACATGAGACAAAAGGGAAAGTCTGACCAAAACATGATTCAGCAGAAACTCTTTAGTAAGTATTTTGATTCTTGTCTGATTGCTATTGCATTATTCAGAATGTTCCAGTAATAATAACTGAGTTGTTGCTTGTTGACTAGTGTAATTCAGCACTGGTTAAACATATTAAGCAGTAGCTATGAACAGCATTAAAAATGTAAAGAGAAACTGTATATAAAGCAAGACATGCTTAAGATGCTAATGAACATCAGCACTGCTGATCCAGTAAGGAGGACAGTAATAGAGCAATTGGACATTAGTGGACATCAGAACCTGGAAGAAAACATTTCCTTAAGTGAAATATTTTTAGATCTGAATAAACACACAAATCAATTTAATATACCTTATTTACCATATATATTGGGAATATACATGAAGACATGATAAAATAATTATTTTTTTCCTGTCCCAGAACTTATGGTGAAACTTTTTTCACCTCGGTCATATGTCCCAAAACTTAAGAAACATAATAAATTTGTGTTGAATTAGCACCACCACCTCCCCTCCTCACTGCACATTGCAATAAAATAGATAAACAAAACGCTTATTTGATAATAAAATAAAAGAAACTAACTTTGTATTGTTATCATTTATTCCTCTTTTTTTCATCATGAGCATTAAAGAATAAAACATATCCACAAACTCTGTATATGTAGCGTAGGCATCCATACTGTAACTGTATCGCTTATGTCTGATAACACGTGACACATTGTTCATTGATGTGAACATTGAGAAACAAATCATGTTTGGTTGTACTCAGGGGTTTGAATATGTTATCCAACTGAAAACTGTATCCAACAAAATCACAAATGAACTGGAAATAATCAACTGATTGATTGAAGACATCAGCCATTCACACATGACATGGTGTTAGATGCAAAATAACCAAGATTTAATTATATCCAGGTCAACTATATGATAGTATCTCACAAAATAAAAATAATTATTTTAAATACTTTCACTTGAGTGCAAGTGACCATCTTTTCGCTTGTATGGGTTACAAAAAGTACTGTTAAAGAAAGTTATTGCTGTGTATACTATTTACCCGCAGACATCAGTGCCCGTTTGTATTAATTATAACTACAGATGCCAAGCAAATAGAAGCCCAGGTGGTTAATAAACACAACTGGCAGTGAGCAGTAAACTGATTGTTTGAACTTAGTGACAGGACATCAAAGACAGAGGTTATTTTTATTACAAAGCAAGCCGACCTCAGAAACTGACTTTGGATACTTTTAAGCCGATTTTTTTTAGAAAAGGTATCATTACAAAGGTTATTTTATTACAAAGAAAACCGACTTTGGAGGCCGATTTTGGATTCTTTTAAGTTTGTTGATTGTTTGTTGGGTTTTTTTAATATACAAAGTTAGCCAAGATATGGAGGCTAACTTTGATTTTCTTTTCACCAGTATTTACACAAAAATTTTAAATAAATTGAAACAATGGAATGTGCATGGACATCAGCTTCCAAGCATCACCCAGAAGGTTTGCATTTTCCACTTCAGGAGATGTGCTGCCTCAAACGGTAATTTTTCATGGCATGAACAAATATTCATGCACTGAAAGAATGAATTGTACATGTGCAGGAGAAGGGTTGTGTTGATGAGATGATGCAGAAGTAGATTAAGGAGTTTTATCTCAAGTACACAGTTTTATATTTTTAAGATAAAATTTCAGTTGGAGTGCATTTTCCGACATGTAATTTTCAAATTATATACAAGGTGTCTGACAACTTATGACTCGAAAAAATGATGTTTCCCAGAACATAGTCACAAAAAAATTACTTCATAAATTAATTTATGGTGTCTCAACAAATACAGTGTCCCAACATATACGGTAAATATGGTAATTTTGTTTGCTTCTTTTCATAATTAAATCACTGCATATGCAATATTGTGTGACAAATAACAGTAAAAAGTAGGGCCATTTTGGTCACATGGAATAGGGGTCATGGCTTGTAGAATGTGAATCAGGGCTTGTGATTTTTATATTTACCTACCTTGGGCCTGTGTTTGAAGAACTTTTCTTTGAACACTGTTGATGTCAAAAGATCCAAGGTCAGGATTTGTGACTGAAAGGAGAAATGGTTGTTGCACAATACCATTAGTTCTACATCAGAGACCCGGACCAAACTTCATGGATGTGTTTGCAGAAGGGAAAGGAAGTTGTGTATCATTTCAGGGGTCAAATGACTAGATGTCTAGGTCACTGTAACTGAAAGTAGTCAAATTGTTTCTGCTCATAAATTTAAGTTCTTCTGATCATGTACCTTCACCAAAGTTTCTTGTGACTTGCATATTGGGTAGAAAAGAAGCTCATTGATTGCAGGGTGAAGAGGTCAAAGGTTATAGTCACCATGGCTGAAAGAAGGAAGATGGTTTTTGCATATTAACTTTATTTCCAGACCATGTTCCTTGACCAACACTTGTGGAGAGCTTGAGCTTAAGGTAATGAAAATGGCCATTGATTTTGCTTTCCAATGATCATACAGGTAAAGTCACTATGACTCCAAGAAAATTGGTTATATGAGTGTATCTGTTCTTTTAGAATAAATTCCATTACCAAACTTTTGTGGATGGCTTGCACTTATGTCAGAGGTCAAAGCCATGATAATTAGAAAATGTTTTTTGTACATTAAGTTTAATTCAAGACTGCACACTTTCACAAGCCATTGAGACCCAAAGGTCAATAATCTCCAGTCAGCAACACCCTACAGGCACCTGCATGTAGAACTATTAAACATGGGATGTGTGCATCATGTGTTTGTAGTGGTACTCATGTTGCAGTTTGTTTTATTATCAATACCTGACTAAATTTGTTTTATTATCAGAAAATACCTGCACATCTTGAGCAAGTTTCCAGAGAAATACATCTATGAGCCCTGGACTGCACCCCATGACATTCAAGTGAAGGCTGGTTGTATTATTGGGAAAGATTACCCTCGTCCCATCGTGGACCATGACAAGATGCGACCAATAAACATTAAAAGGATGGCAGAAGCATATGGCAAGAGATTTGATTCTGGCCAAAATAAGACAATTGGTAACATTACAAGAACTTCTTGTAATTTCTTTTTGACAGTGGAAATGTATTGGAGACGTAAACTTGTCTCAGAGAAGAAAATTAGCATGTCTGAGTATAATTTGAAATAAATCTTAAGGTTTTTTTTGTCTTAACTGTGTTTGACTGCAGATTTAAAGATGTTCCTTGCTCATTTAGAACCAAATACTCCAAAATAACTGATGTTATAGGAATTACGAAAGACCAGGACTGCCTAATAAACAGTTTATGAACAATTGCTCCCAGCAAGTAAGGTGAGGTGACATGAATTGTTCGTTGTCTGTTTGTCCGTCCAAGCTTGTGAACACTCTAGGTTAATGTACTTGGTTATCAAGTCAGGCGTACTTATTCTGCATTTGCTATTTTGAGCTTTGTCTCAAAATCACAAGACAAGTTTCAACCAAATTTGCAGTAAGGATCCTGGCATTGAGAGCATTCAGGTTTTTCCAAAGAAAAGACTATCCACCATAAAATATACAGTTGTTATTAAAAAATTAAATGACTTCTTCTCAAATACAACTGAACAGATTATTTACAAATTATGGTGTTCCACCATCAAATATGGCAACTATGACTAAGAATACAAAAATCCTTTGACTAGATTTTACAGAAGGCATAATGATATGAAGGGTTTGCATGAATTTAAAAATGTCAAATATGGCTAAAAATGTACAGACTTTTTAATTGACTTCTCAAAAATTGCTTTACAGAATTTGACCAAATTTGAGCATCCTCATATGAAGGACATTTAATATTTTTTACAAATAATGCAGATCTGCCATCAAATATTGCCACTGCCACTAAAATTATGAAAACAGTTAAATGACTTCATTTTCTAAAACCACTGTTTTGACTCTTAGGTCTTAAGCTAAGTAACAGAAAAGAGCAAAAACCAAGTTTTGTAAATTTCAACAAATAATTTATTTCCCTGAATACAAAAGTGAAAATTTAAAAAGAACTTGTTGTATTGTGAATTGAATCCCAGAGAGTTCCAAAAGCTCTATCACAAGTCCAGAAGTATAGAGTATTCTGAATGAATTCGAACCTTGAATGTACTGATTTACCAATAAACTTGAATAGTGTTGATGTGCAAACAGTCTTGATGTATCACAATGATATAATACAAAATGTCTCTAAATGAATTCACAATAATCCCAAAATAGTGAATTAGTCTTCAAAGTAATACTAACCACTTTGTAATTCCAGTGAATAATTTAAATAAATAAATCCTTTCAAATATTAACTGAATGCAACTAAAGACTGATTCCACTTCAGATGTTGAGATAGGAATGAGTAATTCTGATGTAAAGTTTATATACCTTCTCATGTGACCTATGTTGCAATTACCATTTTCTGAAAATAGTCATCTTAATGGAAATTTACTCCAAACTGTAAACAAAGTCCGGTTTGTCCACTTAAATTTTAGTGAATCAATCTGACAAAATATCAAATAGACCATGAATTTTGGAGGGGAAAACCAATGTTCTGAACTCAAATCCAAGTAAACATGTTTACTGACAAGTAATAATTATCTTAAAATATATTATAATCTACAGTCTTGGACAAATATTATCTATATGATAATGTTGTTTACAGAAAATGACATTGGTCATGATGGTGCAAACTCTCAGTTGCGGTCAAAGTTCAATCCCACAATACAAATTAATTATACATAACACCACTCAACTGAATTGAACTAAATTTTGACAGAAATCCTGGCATGAATGGCTTTTGTATTTGTTTAAATAATGCTAATCTTTTTTAAAATATTACTGTCATTATTATAAGATAGAAAGCCTTTAAATGACTTCATCAGGGATCCCAAAATTCATATGGCTTTTGCCAGACATGTATTTTCCCAAAAAATGAAATTATTATGTGTTTCATTTAATGAAGTTAGGGCAGTCACCATGAACATAGCATCACAACACAATTGTTCCCTAATGGACATTATATAAGCCATGGGATGGAGAAAAGAAATGGCTTTCCCTAGCCTGCCTCAAAGATCTTTTATCCCAAGGTCTCAGTTTGACCTGGGGGGACCTATACCACCAGTACAACAGGTAACCTCACCAAGTTGTCTGGTAGCTTCTCAGTGATGCATCTCTTGTGATTTTCCTCTGGAGCACATCTAAGCAAACAAAGTCACTACTCCAGCCTTTTTATATCTCAAGAGTTGAAACTGTCTCGTGTGCCTTAGGGGGCTGATGATGTGTCTTCTCTGTGGTAAGAGTCATGTACTTCCCTCCATCTCTTATCTGTTCTCCTATTATGGTTGAGTAAAGTATTTGATTCTTAGAAACCAATTTTTGAAGTAAAATATGTTTTTCTGATAATACCTACCAGATCAAAATATGGATACACCCTCCCAACCTCCCTGCAATTACATCCTACTGGTATAATGCATGTTGCTGCAGTAGTAACTGAATAATGGCAGGGTTTTGGGACCTTTCCCTCTGTCCAGGTCACTTTTATCTGACTCCTACATATGTCAGCAGACAACTTCTAGCTTTTTTGTAGCTAAAATTTAACCTAGTAGGGCTGGATTTGTGAGGTTGTATGCCTGTGAGGTTTGCTACATAGTTGTCTATAATGAGGAAAGGTAAGTTTCATGATGATAACCCAGACAAAGAAGAAAATGCATCTCTTCTGCCAAAGGGTGCAGCTATGGCATTAGGTCAGGGCTGTGAACTGAATTTCAGGATAAGAATTCCTGGACTCTTCACCCATATGAAACTCAAAGAGTCCTCAGTCAATTTTTATAGAGTTCCTGGGCTAAACTGAGGAGTCCTCACTTTCAGACGGATAGAATGAAAAGCATATGCTCATTATTTTAATCTTGGTACATGTACATTATAGTAATACATTTATAATTTGTTTTCTGTGACTACAGAAACACTAAAAGCAAAAGACAACCACAACAATAAAATTGTAAACAATTAGTTTCAATCCCAAGAGTGATCACTTGGAATGCTCTATAGTTTTCTCCGCAAGTAGAATATCATCTCTATTCCCACCAAGGAAAGTAACATGAGTAAACACATGGCATACACTTTACCATATATATATATATATATATATATATATATATATATATATATATATAACATGAATTGCCATCATTAAAGAAAGAATGAAAATATATACCAAGCATCATATGTGCAAAAACACTAATTCAGAGTAAATATGTTATTATTATTATCTTGTTGTGGGGTTTAATGCCCTTTTTTAGCACAACATAGGCTGTAAATGGCAGCCAGTTTAACTGGTGAAGGAAAAAGATGCTGCTGTGAAAATTCACTAAGCTACCAACTAAGCTATCATTCACGATGCTGAGTTCAATAAATTATAACTGTTCAGTTGCATCAAGTTCTATCAATCCTTGCTCAGGAACACATTGCAGTAGTCGACCCAGACTGATCCTGTGGTAGGATTTGAATCCATACACTTTCAGTTGCAGTATTAGCATGATAACCTATGAGACATCACCTGTCTTTAATGAATTAATACAGAGCAAGTCAGTCTTTATTGTATATGTTCCTCACTTATATGAGTAGGTATCTAGTGAACGTAGATTAAATGCAAGTTATTTGTCTATCATATTGCTCATATTCATGAGTAGTCATCAGATAAAATTTGTTCATTTTTTCACTTGCTTTTAATATTTCTTTTAATATCATAAAAATAAATAAAATTTGTATATAAAAGTTACACGATATGCATAAAAATCCAACTGGCCAGTTGGACTGGCTACTCATGTTTTTCCCCAGTCAACCATGAAATTAGTTGGCATTGGACCATTGGCAATTTCACACACTGGGAAGGACCCTCTAAGGCATTCTTAACTGGAGACATTCCTTACCTTTATAATGATCCATTCAGCCATAATGCTATGATTACACTGCTATTTTAACATCCTGTTTGGAGGAATTCAGCTTGACCAATGTAAGGAGAGACACTGTGTTGATGATCCTTTTATGATACATGTTATTTTGCAGGGCCACCAGACCATGTTCTGTGCCTCTATACTGTTATCAGGTTACCCTTAATTACAGATATCCCAAGAAACCCATATGAAGTGGATGTCCTATAGCAGTTTAAGACCAGTGCATACTGCAGACTGGTTTTTCTGCCAATGGCTAGTAGCATAGTTCACTGGGTTTTAGATCCAGCTTTTAGTCTGTTCATTCACGCACCATGGTTTAGAATGGTAAATTAATCAGATGGGTTGTCGATACCATTCATTAGAGTTTCCCATTCAGAGACTCGGTATACCAGTTTAGGATCGGTCCTTGGGTCTCTGCATATATCATGGACAGAGTTGTGTCAATCTTCATATCCACCTCAATGTCAGTCATTTCCAACTTCCCGGTTGACATTCTACACAATCACGAGGTGCATTATATTCTAGATCAAGTATGCTACTTGATCTAGAATATAATGGTGTAAGTGGTGTAAGTCAAATCAGACTCTGCTTAAAGCATCGTTGCCTAAATAACTAGCTATTCATCTTGTGGCTTTGCTAGCACCCATTGCATTAATGAAGTTAACATCCCTATCCTCAGACATTTCATCATCATGGAAGGGAGAGTATATGACAAAACAAACGCCTCCTGACCAGGTTACCCATGACCTGGAACAACTGAAAGCTTTGATCCTGTGTCTAAAAAGGAATCGATTACAGCTTCTGATATGGTTGAATGCTTACTGAGAGCATCACTTCTCACATAAAGCCTGTTTCCTAGTTGCTGTATCTGCCATACAGCAGTCAGAATCAGTGAGATACATGCCTTGTCAGACAGTCAGAACTATCTACACTTCTATCATGATGGTTTGATTTCACTCATGATGGTGCTGCTTTCATCGCTAAAAACAGGATTCCACTCATGGGTAATCAGTCTTTCATTTTGAGATCTCTTTCCTTGATGAACCCTTCACCTCAGGACCATCTGCAGGATCTGGTGAGGGATTTGACATGGTACCTAAACAAACTGAGCCAGTATGAAGAGGGAGATCTCATTAATCTATACCTTTGAAAGAAGGAAACATTAATATATTAACTCGGGCTCTATCATCATATGCTTCTCAACAAAAACTGACCTAAAGAACAATGAAATGTTGAGCATTTCAGATGTTGAAGTTAGGGCAGTCACCATCAGCATAGCATTTCACTGCAACTGTTTCCTATATTACAAGTCTGTGCCCTTAAAATAAGTAACAGAAAAGGGAGAAAGACAACAAGCTTTGTAAAATTTAACAAATATATTTATTTCCCTTGAATACAAAGTGAAAATGCAAATTAAATCCCAAAATAATCCAAGAATTACAGACACAAGTACTGGTAATTTAAATTCCTGAATAAAATGTAGTCAGAATCCAGAAAAAAATCCCAAAACTGAAGTTGATGACGTGTCTGTGGTAGCAATTGAAGTGTAGATGTGTCTTTTGTTGAATCACAGAAATATAATTCCAGGTTTGAATATACTATAAATTCCAGTGAATGTCTCTATCAAAGAATTTTATCAGAGCACTTTTGTATTTCCAGAGAAAATAATCACTTGAATTCAATAATTTGAACAGAAATAAGATTCCAGCCCAAAACTCCTGGTCACAACATATAATACAACTTAAAAGTGCTAAATGTTCAAGTACGAATGACCAAGTCCTCACAATTACAAGATTATGTAGTTCTCTACTTGATCTCAGGTCACAATTAGCATTTTTTTTAAAAAACATTACCTAATGGAAAATAATCTTCTAGAAGGATCGTGATGTTTACAAAATCAAAACCATAACCTGTAAAATTCACTTAGGAAAGTCCAAAACCCTGACCCAAACAAACATATTTACTTCTATTAATAATAATTCTGATATTAAGCTCATAAACATAGAGAATAATAAGCTACCGTATTTCATGTATTTTTTCGTAACCTTTAATTTTTCGTACACAATCCAGTTATCAAAATAATAATTATTTAAATGTATCATATTTTTTCATACATATCACTTTGTATTTTTCGAAAAAATCCATTAAATTATCAGACATAAAATTTCTACTAAGAAGATTTATGTTTGCAAGAAAGATCGAAAATACCATATTGCCATTTTGTTTTTAAAAAAATTAATAATTGTTGGTGAGAAAATACAATGATTGATGCATAAGCATGTGTGCCCGCGGCATAGGTCAAGGGGGGGGGGGTCACGTGGCCCCACTGGAAATCATACTGCAAATATATAAATAACTTCTGACAAGTTTAATCATGCAAATGAAGCTGAAAATATGTCACAAGATTCCGTTCAAAACACTTAGTAAATATTAGCTTTAGTTTCAGACTACTTACTATACTAACTCTCCCGGCCGTGACTGACTCAACCCCCTCCCCCCCCCAGCAAAAAATCCTAAACCAACAACCCCAACCCCCCCATGCCCCTGCAAAAATTCTTGTGGGTGCCCATGTGCATAAGCTCTCTTATTGTCATTACAGTATCTACTGGTGTTTATTAACAAATGGACAAAGGACTTAGCAGACCATACCTTTAAATATTATCGTTAATTAGTTCTCCTTATTAAGTCCATCTTCATAACAAAACACCACGTGCATTTTAAAACAAGTTCGGAAGCCCATTGATGTTTTCTTATCCAAGAAAACTTACATCTCAGTACATGCTAAAGTGAAGACCACAGACCATTGGTCAGCTAGTCTTATTGTTTCATTAGTCATGCAAACATAAAATATAAAAACCTTGTCATTTTCCATCATAAATTTGAAAGTCACGGACTCCGTTAAATCCATTCGTATATATATACATATACTATCTTTTAAGTGCTTGTACTGTTTTGACTTCGATATAATTAACATTTTATTGCAGATCTATTCTACGATATACCCCACTATTATCCTTATTGGCGAGTTCGAATAACAAGTAATGCGTATGATCGCTTGTCCTTATAACATCTGCTGTATGGACAACGGCTTCAATAGCACAGGCAGATTTTCATTTCCCTAAAGAGAGCCTCATTTCCCTACTGGTAGCTTCGCTGATTTGACCTCTTCTGTTGATTCTTGCCCTCAGTCTGGTTTCAACTGGAATAACCAAAGTGTTTAGCATGTTTAATTACTGTGTAAATAACACTGCATAGCCATGTGGTTGTTGTGATAATGCACATCGTAATTAAAACAAGAATGAATTGTTGATTTAGCAGTGTTTATTGATAATGGAATATAGTAGGGTCGTAAAACATGAGGATTATCACACTCATCAGGTAACTGAAAATACAGTCTTTTTTCTCTTGCAAAAGCTACAAATAAAAACCACCCTGAATAAATAAGGTCTTGTACACTGACAAAATTTCATCTCTCTCTCTTGCACACACACACACACATGCATGCTTGCACGCTCAAGCACATTAACTAAAACGTGATTTCAAGTTCTTTAATTTTTATTGCAATTTGATAATGAGATCATTGTTGCTGTAAAAATACAAGTTGCACTTAATTCTTGACAGTCTGGACTAATATCGTTGCGTACAATTTACCAATAAATAATACCCATAAATAATACATGTTCAAACCATCTTAATCATTTTGCCAACATTACACAACATAACAGCTACATATGCTCTAAATGCAGACAAGCTTGCACACTGAGACATAATCCTCTCTCTCTCTCTTGTTCGCTAATAACAACAAAAAATCTCTCTCTCTCTCTCTCTCTTTCACTAATAACAACAAAAATCTTTTTGAGTACTTTTATTTTTATTGTAATTAGATTCTTGAGTTGAGAGCAGAATGAGACAGAAAATATACATTTACTTTGTACGTTTGTACCATTAGGTTGTCGAGTAGTGTGTGTTCCGTAGAACTTGTTCTGGTACGATCCCTTTATTTTTCGTACACAGTACAACCAAATGATAATTATTTATGTTACATATAATTTTTCGTACACTGAAATTAATAATTATCTTTTTGTGTACGAAAAATTCATGAAATACGGTATGAATTAGCTGTTTACATTGAATAACACAAAAAAGTCAACTTGGGTCAAGCAGAAATGAACTCAGTTTTGGACAAAGTCAAGTCCAACATACAATGTTACATTACAATAGCATGTAATGAAATAAAAAAAAAATTAAATTAACAAACAAACATTAAATATGCATAGCACCTAAGAGAATACAAGCGGTGGGATGGAGACCTGAGACAATATTCTTAAACTTACTCCTACTTATTTATATCTGAAGAGTTGAGGGGCCTCGAAATAGGCCTTCTCTGGGTAAGGAGATGTAATTTGGACCTATTTTCCTAAAAAATTATGATTTGGTAATGCATCTGAAGACAAAACCAATGTTTTGGAATAAAAATGTTTTCTGGGATAATAATTACCTGATCATAATATTGATACATGTACACTCTTCCAGCTGCTAGCTTCCCTGCAGCTATGTCCTACTGGCAGAGTGTGCATTTTGCCCCAGTAGTAACTGAAATATGGATGGGATTTGGCACCAATCCTTCTATCCAAGGGAAGTTCACTCTTGTCTGAATCCTACATATGTGGAGTGACAACTTTTAGCTTTAATCTAGCTAAAGTTTAACTTGCGAGGGCTGGATTAGCAAGGTAGTGGTCGTATTCCTAATTACTTATTAAATGTTCCTGAAAATTGTCATTTTTGGTTCTGGATTTGCTGCTGTGTCAGTTATAATGATATTCTTATATGCATCTCAATTTCTTGGAAATTGACTACTGTGCTGGCCTAGTTGTTAGAGTGTCCGCCTTGGATGCAGGAGGTCATGGGTTCGAACTCTGGCCGGGTCATACCAAAGACTTATAAAAATGGTACTAACAGCTGCCTCACTAGGCACTCAGCATTAAGAGGTTAGTGTTATGACTGGTTCGCCTGGTGTCAGGATAATGTGACTGGGTGGGACATCATGCTACATGTCTGCGGCATGATGCCCCAGTGCTAGACATCACTATAAACTGCCACACTGCAGACATCATAGCGATATGACTGAAAAATTGTTAAAGCTATGTTAAAAATACAAATCACACACACACACAGACACATTGTATATTATGACATGTTAATCTTATGAGGTTAACTATGTATTGCACATGTGAGTGGGTATTTGAATTAGGTGAGTGGACTGTGTGCTGCATGCTTTTCATGTGATATCTCACCAGTTATGGTCAATGCATAAACTGTACAGCTGGCTGTCACTCCAAGGTTACTCAAAACCTGTGACTTGCAACCAGTAATATCTGGTTTCTTGACAATGACTAAAATTTTCAAGCAGATTTTAAGAACTATGATTTTTTTAAAATTCACTAAACTGTTGTTTTTTTTCAACTTGTTACCTCTACTTTGATATAATAGAAAAAATATTCTTTTTCATTCTTTATGTCACAATAGGTAGGTAGGTAGGTGGATGGTTGGGTAGGTAGGTAGGTAGGTAGGTGAGTTAGTGTCCAGGTAGGTAGGTGGTTCACAATATGTCAGTACAATACTGGCCATTTAGTGGCACTTAAAAGTTCAAATTTTAAAATAATTAAAAGTTCAGATATGTAGATAAAAAATTGCAAAAACATCTTAATTTGGAAAATAAACCAAGATCACTTTAGTCGAATTTATGGTTAGGTGTTTATTTATAGCATGACTAACAGCAAGACTGAGAAGACAGATAATTGAATTAAAAATGAAACTGGAAGGTGAGGGTCCATAGAGTTCAAAATTAGGGAAGTGAAAATATCATACACCATGATTGTTGCTGCAGACCACTTTTAGTGACTTCATTAATGATTGCATGTAGAAATAAAACATAATTCAAAAGGTATACAATGCATTTCAAAGTTACTTCCGTAATGGCATAGCTTCTCTATGCACACTTCATACATTCTTTAACCTTACTTTACATACATAATGAAGCTAAAGTGATTGAAAACTTGGGCTTCGACCACCCAAGACGTAGTGAAACCATCCATGACAACAATATGAATACAAAAATGAAAATCGATAATGACATACACAGTCATGAGAAAATGAATGACTACTCAGCCAGCAAACTGGATCAGTCGAAAGTTACAAAATTCAGCATTGATCATTAAAATGAATACATTACAATGTCACCCTACCTATATATACCTCTCCCTCGATAACTCGCGCATATCGGAGGTCCAAAAACACAGACTGCACTATAAGTGAGGGCGCGAGTTACCGAGGGACCTCCAAAAACCTTGCTAAAACATCCAGAAAACCGCGGGGTTGGGGGGGGTAACTGGGCTGTTTAATGGCTGAATCCTCGTTTTATAATTGAGTCGAGAAAAATTGTCAATAAAGCGCTTTTTCTGATGAAGTTGTTCGTTATTATCTATATATCACATTTATTTTCAAAATGTCCAACATCTGAAAGATCGATAACATGATTGCAACTGGTTTCATCAGCCAAACACGGTACTCGAAAACATTCGTGTATTATGTCACGGCTTTTTGTTTTGTTGATTAGTCTGGTTCCCGGAGTGATATGTAATAGTATTTCACGAAACTAGGAGTCTGCGAAGCAGGGAACCAGACTAACTGTTGATACACTACCAAACAAGATTCCTTTTTATCAAAAACAAGTTAAATTTATTTCGTGAGACAATCGTCTATGTTGAAACTCAATTTTTGTATTTTTCAATTAGTAAAATATTCATGCCGTGATTTTATTGCAAAAGTAATTGTGAAACTTCTTATTGTGCTTGAGGATATCTCTACGTGCGAATTCAAGAATTCTCTGAAACTCATTTTTCCCACAACGATCCGTACCTGTGAAACAAAGCTCTTTAGTGTATGAATTACTCATTTTGCTTGGTTGCCTTGCTATCTCTAATCACATTTATGATTGAGTAAGTTAATTTAAGGTAGTTTAATTAGATATGTACACAGTAAAATGTATCACAGTGTTCGATTGATCAACTGAAATGAGTTACCCGACATATGACTGGTGCCGCTGGTTCTTAAGCATGTAGGATTTGTATGCCTTTTGACTTTTTTTTTTTTTTCAATTCCACCTGCTTTATTTGATTCAGAAGATGTAATTACCATGATAATAGGAAAGGAGGCCCTCTTCTTATTTAGTGCAACAATACAACAAATGCGTCCGCTAGTCCGATATCAAAACATGATGGGCACTTAATTAGGTTCTCAGCGAAACGCTCGCGGACGTAGCTGTTACAGTAGATTGACACATTTTACGTTTACTTACAAGAGGACACATTGCATTTATGATGATTACACTTAAAAGTAACTAAAAGATAGAACTAGAACACAAATTTCAATTGATAAAATTTTTTTTATTTAATTGGTATTTATTTATTAAAGTACTGATTCCACTTGGCGTGACATTTTCATTGATCAAAATGTCCTCGAATGTTGTTAATTACGGTTTACTAAGAATGTTGTTTGAAAAGAAAATGTAACAAGTAACAATGTAAGAAAATTATATGACTTCTTATTAAAAGTCGATATTTCATAATGTTGATTAAATTTCCAGGTCCTATGTACCGTTTTCGAATGATAAAACGAGCGATATATCAAGTTTCCGTTACCAATTTCGATTGCGATTTTCTTCAAGTTCAACCAATAGGGATCAGTTTTTTGCTATTTTCTGGTTTAAAAATTGGGATCCACGCCTGACCCCATGTTATAAGCGGGTTTGCGAGTTATCAGGGCACGAGTTATCGAGGGAGTGGTGTATATGTATTCATATCCATACACACACATATATACATTTAATAAAAGGGAAAAAAAACCTAGGAGGCTGCATTGGGGCAGAGGTGGAACTTAAATTCCACAAATTATTTTTCCTGAATAAAGGTTACGTTTCTTCTCCTTTGTTGTTCAGTTGAAAGTGACACAAATTACAATTCAGTTAATTGTACGCAGTTGCAAACCCCAACAAGTGATGTGTCAATGAAACCCATGTGACTGCTAAGGGGCAGTTCAGTTGGTCCTTTAGAGCTCAGCTCATTACCATAAATGCGTAAGGTAGAAAGTAGACCAGACCTCATTACACCACCCATAAATGTACTTACGCAAGCATATGTAGTTTTATGGCTATGGTTAGGTGTTTGTATATAGCATGAGGGACAGCAAGACTGAGGAGAGAGCTAATTGAATTAAAAATGAAACTGCAACTTGAGGGTCTGTAGAGTTGAGAATTAGGGGAGCAAAAATAACATACAAAATGATTGTTGCTGAAGGCTACTTTTAGTGACTTAAATATATTAAATATGTAGATAGCCTGGTTAGATTTTCATTTAAATATAGCAATATTTGGACATTTTCAAAACTAAATTTCAGAATTAGTTTCAACGCGGACATTTTGGTCTGCATATCTGCATTGGAGACATACATGTCTTACAAGCATAAATCAGACATGGCCACAGTGTCTAAGAAAAAAAAATCTTTAAACAGTTTCCCTAAAAAACATTAAGAGAATTTGACAAAATTAAACAGAAAGCATCTTGGCAACAAGGCCTTTCAGAATGTTAACAGAATTGAGGGGGCCCAGGGTGACCGAGTGGTCTCAAGTAGTTGCCTTTACACTACCATCTCACCTCCGGCCACAAGGGTTTAAGTCTTAAGCTTGGTCAGTGTGGGTATGTGAGAAAGCTTGACAGTAGCTTCTTGTGGATCAGAATTTCCTGCTTTCTTCATCCACCAGCCTATCTTATACTGAGAAATGGAGTTAAACGCAAACAACAACAACCGGATTGAGAGAACGTATCCTAACA